>JAYMTH010000807.1:0-17845 GCA_036897465.1 Pelargonium australe | reverse complement strand
TTGGACGAAATAAAAGTCTGGGTACAAAATTGCCTAAACATTGAAAGTTTGGGTACCAAATAGGTGGTTATCCCAATTAGAAATTAATTAAATTACATGCATGGTTTTAAGTAAATATATATGGATTCCTTCAACAATACAAGGTATAATAATAGAACAAGAGAGGCTCATACATCGCAGCAGAACAAGACAAGTTTGGCAAAACAATACATACCAAACGGGATACACTATATTTCCTTTCCCCTTACAAACTTTACAAAGAGATATCCTAAAAGGTCCTATATTTGCTACTTTAATACTCACTGCATCTGCATGCATGCATCACAGCCTACAAAATTTGAGTACATAAAGTAAAGTTCCTGAAAAAAATTAGCACCAAAGAATATGGCTATGTCCCACTTTTCACACCCATAATATAACAACTATGCTTCATGGTCACTCACAGTCACCGGATGATCTGATACAGTACCCTCTGATGATATTTCCTCCACATAAGGGCATTCGATACGTGAAGGACCTGACTGCGTTTTGCTGGAATCCTTGCTGTCTGCGATGTCCACTTGTTCCTGGTCAGGAAGAACTGGAGAGCTCTGTTTAGATGTTTTCTTCCCAGGCGTGCCTTGCGATTCTGGAAATACAACAGAATCAACAGGTTTTGGCATTGGGAGTATGGAATCAAGGAACCCTGAGCTTGTCATGCCAGATACTGAAGCCAAATGTGGACCCGGAGCAACACAGGATGCTACCAACTGAAGCACTTCAGGAGAGGGTGACATTCCTGAGGTGGTTTTCTTCGGCAGATGTAAATAAGTAGTCGAGGACGAAGGGTTTGTTTTTGAACTCACATGGGGCAGGTTCAGGTCTGATTCAGTCCAAGGCAGCCCTGAAGTTCCAGGAAGTGATTGCGAAAGCATTGAAAATGGAGGGGCTGGTGGGATTGAGCTTGAAGCAGCACTGTCACCATGGAGACTAGGGAAGTTCTGGCTACTACCAATAATGTCCGGTTCAGCTTGCCGGTACACATTTGACTTTCGCTTCTTTTTCTTCTTCAAACCACGTCTTGGATCCTTTGGTTGCAAAGGAGGCGGGCCAGGGATCACAAATGGAGGAATTGTTGGCTTATCTTCTCCATAAAGTAAGCGAACTGATTGAGCAATTGCTGATACAGTGGGTGGCAGCTCAGGATCTGGGGGCTTAACATGAGTACTTACAGCTTCCCGGAGCCAATGAGGTAGTTTGTTCTTTGAAGAGCTACTCCCAGCTACTTCCTCCTCTTTTGTGTGGGAAAGATTCAGCCCTTTATTATAGTCGGGCAGCAATCCCAGACCGTTGGAATCTGCACTTGCCACATTATTATGGGACTCCCGTAACAAATTCAATGATCTATCAAGAAGACTAGGCAATTTCCCATACTTACTGGAACCCTGCTCTTCCTCCTTTTGCTGTAGATCAAAATGGCTTGAGCTATTTAAACCTATGGAGCCCAAGCGACTAGTCCCAAATGAATTAAGCAGAAACGGCTTCTCCATGGGTACACTGGAAGAAGTCCCAGGTCTATCTGAGGGGCCAGCAGAAGACTCACCTCCAACATTTGCCCGAAATTTGTCAGGATTCCAATTTGGAATTCGTGAAATGTGCTCATTTTGCAAGCCAAGATGATCGATCGGTTCAAAATGTGGCAGGCCAGATGTAAGATCAGTAAAACCCAGTTTCATGTCAGTCAGGTGAGGTTGGAACTTTGGGGGTCCAACAAATCTACTTCCCTGCAATGCCCTCGCCATCATTCCATCAGAGATACTAGGAAACAAGGCCGATTTGACAGATTTTGATTGCTTTGTAGATTTTGGGACCGGAAAAGATGACCCATCCAAGATTTTATGTTGTTCCTCCTCCCACCTAGATGCCAAATCCTCTGAACTCTTATACCTAGAAAATTTTAACCTGGGATCTCTAAGCATTGTATCCCAATTCCCCCTCCCATGTCTACGGACACCAATCCAGAGGAAATCAAGTTCATCCTCAGACCAGCTATCAACTTTTGTTTTCTTCTTATACGCACTGCTCGATCCCGATCCGGTCCTCATCATAATGTTTTCAAGCACCTTCCTATGATTTTCAGGAAACGATGGAAATGCGGTTGGCATGTGACCTAAACCCAATGTAGGGGCCATGTCCCTGTCTTGCTGACTATACCCGGGTACATCATGGGAGGGAAATTTCAAGTTGGGAAACAATGGCATTGCTGGAAAGTCTGGCACAGAGCCACTTGGACCTTCAAATCTGTTCCCCAAGGATAAGCTAGGAAAGAAATCATGATTTGGAGGTAGCATGCTTTTAGCTGAAAGAGGGAATCTTGGCAGCAATTTCTCATCAAAAGGTAAGCCGGATGCTGCCATCTTTTCCTGAAATTCAGTGAATGCACCACTACTTTCTAAGGGGTCTGAACCTTTTCCTTGTGAGGCACTCGAAGGATACTGCAATAGAAATATATGTTATGGTTATATATATATATGCGTATAATGCAGTAGTGAAATTATATAGAGCTACTGTGAGAGAGAGAGAGAGAGAGAGAGAATACCGGAATAAACGGAAGACAATTATCTGAAATGCTATTCTTAAGACGTTGCAAAACTTCTGCGGATCCATCTGGAACTTTTAGTTTGTCTGGGGTAGTCTCAGGACCCTTTGCACCTGTCTCCATTGAAGTCCCAGAGCAAGGAGGTAGATTGAAAGGAAACTCTGGTCCAGCCCCCAGTCTGATTTGTCTTCCATTTGATCTTGAGAAGCTCCGTCGTGATGACTCCGACTTATTAGCATTAGGAGCACAAAGTCCTAGAACTGGTAGTAAGTTGCTAGAGGGTACCGAGTTTGCCAAGTTTGTACCCTGAAAATGATGACTTGGAAGAAAATTTTCAGGAGAGGGATGTCGAAAAGGATTAGTAGAAAGATCCAGCTGGTTGCTCAATTTATTTTTTGATAGTCTGGCAAGCCTCAAGGGGTCTGTTCTGCTCTTTGGTGCATTGCACGGCTGAACAGATTCCAGATCAATTACTGAAGTTTTATCCCCTACAGATTGAGTTAACTCGGAAGCTTGGTCCCTGCCTTGGGTGTTGATTGATTCAGGTCCAGGCAGTACTCCCCCTGCCAGTCGAGCTTCCTCAATAGTATTCCTCCGAGCAAGCCGTTCTTTTTGTCTAGCACGGAGCCTAGCACTGTTCGATAAAGTTATATAGTCAATTCCATGACCAATGGTGTTGACAAAATGTGTATTTAACATATTTAGTCAAGTACGCTTAAAATGGCTTTACATTAATAATTACAACTTTGTGCATGTATTGTCCTAAAAAAAATTAGGCAGATTCTTAATAACTTGTAAAACTGGCTACCGCTAACCACTCAGACAAATTCGAAAAGAGACATAGTAACCTGGCCCATTAGGTTATTTGAATCTTTTAAACCATAATGAAAATCTGTATATGACTTTCTTATCAGAAGAAGAGAGTTTGAACTTACAACTTCGCTTTTAGAGCTCGTCCGGCTGGTGTATATTCGCGCTCAGGCTCTGGTTCTGGCTCTCGTTCTTCATCACCGCCACTCTGAATAGTCAAAACAAAATTGAAGAGTGAATAGGATAAAGGACATGTAACTATGTGTGTGTTAGTGTGCAAATATATGATGATTAGTATGAGTGATTTCAAGTTTATATTTAAATTTATGAGAAGTAGAATGTTAATCTCATCCTTTGTGCTGGTAATAAATAAATAAAAATTACTTTAGGGTAGGTATATAATCATTTGTGCTTTTGGACTAAGAATATCAGTCTTCTTTCTATGGAGGGGATGGGAATGCATTGTTCCCAATATGGCTCTATTAGGTTCACAGGACTGATTCCAAGTCCATCAACCCTCCAAAACCATTATGGGAAGAAGCAAAAACAAAATCACACCCAAAAGTTGGCTCAACTCTTTGGTCTCTTCAAGATAAGGCTTGATGTACAGTTGACAAAGTTACAGCTAAAGCTCCTCATAGGCTCAATATATATTTTCTGTCGAGCTTTCATATTGTTACAGCATGCTCTATGTTAATTGGAGCTTTCACTTATAGGTTACTCCCTTTTGTCAATCTTCATAGAGTATAACCAAGTGAAATTTCAATTTATAAAGTATGTATGCTTACAGACTTCTAATTATTCCCATATCTATATGTTAAATATTTTATATATTAAGGAATACTTTTTTGGACTAGGGCTAGAACTTCTATACAAATATAATGGATTCCGTATTTGTGAAAGAATGACTTGGATAACATATATTCCGAATTGTATAACCTACAGGACTTAAAATTTACTGGATCCAACTGGTTTATACACTACAGGAAAAGAAAGTCAAAAACTCGAGAAAGGCATATTATCGGCCCCTGGGGAAAGGAAAGATTGTCGGTTGAAAAGAAGGAAACAATATTTTGAAATGAATCTATTAAGCTTTATTCCCGGCATATTATGGGAAATTGATTCAAGCAGCAGATTCCCATTCTCATCCCAAACACTTAGGCCTATATCCTCCACTCAACTCCTCCCTGGCAGCCTTACTCTATCTTAGTGTCCTCAACTCCAAATTACTAGAAGTAATCTAGTTTTCGATAAAAATTGTATGCTCCCAGTTATCTTTATATGCAAATTTGAACCGCAAAGGTCGTTAGCAAAGAAACTTCAGGGGCTTAGTCCACAAATCATTGACCCTAAACTGATGACTCCTATGTTGTCTTGACTTTCTCAAGCCTTGAATGATTCCTACAAGAATCCATTGTGCTTGTAGAATCAGATTCCCCTTTCACCATTGATTAAAATTAATTGCAACTACTTATCTCAATCCATGCTGGTGTCACTCCATTTAACATTCTCTTTTCTTTAGACCAGTACTTCCAAACAGGAAAGACCAAAGCAAAATTACACATACAGGGAAAAGAAGAGAGATAAATATAAAGTTAAGTAGTCTACATGTTATCTTAACAAAGATAACATTTGAACTTCAACATATTTGACAAGACACAAATAATGGAGAACCAATCTTCTTACATGCACAAAGTAAATAAAGTTACCTCGCTCAATGTTTCATTTTGGTGTGGAGCATATGCCTCCCTGTATGAAACAGCTTTTCTCAGGCGCTTCCCTCGACCAAGAGCTGCTTCTTCCTCACTTTGATACTTCTCCCATCTATAAACCAAATATAAGATATTTGAGTCAAACATTCCCAAACTAAAATAGTAAGATTGTTGCTTCACGATCTTTGAGAAAGTAATGTATTTGATCAATTGATATATTAGAGATAAACTAACGAGTTTGAAACTAATGTCATATAAACTGAATAAACACAGTTACTGAAGTTCTTAAAGTATATCTAGTATCTACTATTTACTATGAATGGTTTAATTCACTTGATTTTTTTTTTTTTTTTGGCTGATAGAGAAACCCAGTTAGTTGGGAGCTTTTTGGCCAATACCATTACATAAGTTCCATTCCATAAAACACAAATTGTTGGTAGGCTCACAAAATTTTTGCTATTTCTCTACGTATGTTACTCTTGTCAACAAAATGTCATTTTTAGATTAAAAAAAATATATCTATCTTGTGGATTTTATCGTAGTACCTTGCTCCATCATTCTTCAGTATACTCATATGTTAATAATAATAAAATGTTTTATAAATATCAAATCATTGGAGTTAAGAAGATTGCTTACACACTTACAATTTGGTGCTCTTTCTGTTATCAAATCTCGAGCATTTAGTAATTAGTACTCATAATAACTAGCCCTTTATCTCTTAAAAGCATATGTGCAAGAGCTCAAATAAGTAAAAAGCTCATTCAAGAGTATAATGGCTAAGTTTGAGCAGCTTACCCTTTGGCTAATTCATCGTCATAGTGGCAGCTGATCCCAGGTGTAAATTAAATGACTACTCGATGGATATTAAAGATGCATCATTATGATTAATCATTTAATACACTCATGCATAAGACAACTTATGCAAACGTTTTACTCCAACCAAATTTGAATTATAAAGTTCTGTCCAACTTAGCCAAAAAACTCTTTCATGGGAAAGATAATATTCTTTTGGATACAAGATTGTAAATGAGGCTCAATGTTGAAAGCCACAAGGTGCTACATATGCAGGTAATAGTGTAATAATCCAGAGAGACATCGCGACGATAATACAGTCACACAGATGGTATTAGCATGACTAACTAGCACAACAAACAATGAGAAAGAGCAACCACGAGAAGTTTCTTACCTTGTACGCAGAAGTCTGTCCCATTCATTTTCTTCAGCACAAGTTACAACATTATCCTCTTTTTTATCAGAACTTTGAGCACATATATCTTCAGTTTCAATAGGAGGTGACTCAGCCCCCCCTTGCTCTTCAGTTGGTTCATCAATCCACTCCACTGACTGGTTGAAGAGATAAACAATGAATATTAATAAATAGAAAAATCAATGCAAGATTATAATCCGTATTGCTTTCAGTATAGTAATTAGTAACACAAAACAGAATTTAAAAAAATAAAAAGGACAGTTTTGTTTCTACTGCACTCAATCTGAAAACATATGGAAAATTATGCCATGCACCTACAGGAAAGAATTTGGAGAACAAAGGTCTCAACAGCAGCCAGTTGTAAGAAAACTACTGTGATAATTATAAACATATGTCATAATAAAACAGAGAGAACTTAAAGGTACACTAGATAGACACAGGGACTTATGTCCTTTTTTCTCATTCTAGTAAGTAGCAATTTAACTTAACAGAGTTATGCCAACCGTCATGAACAAGATTAGAAACAAATAGATTATGAATGTAAAGAAAATATATTGCGCCAGATTTAAGTAATAGAGGAAATGAATACCTACCATCTATTTACATAATTTCATAGGATTAATGTTGTTTTCTCGAAAAAGATAATTCTCCAGATTTACATGTGATATGTATCAGAAAAAGAACTGATTACACAAGTAATTCATTAAGAATGACACCAAATCTTCTTGCACAGAAGAGATTTTCTCAGAAGTTGTGGGCATTGCAAAAGAAGATATGAATGAATGAATGGTCAAACAAATGATTACTATTTAGCACAAATATTTGGATATAATATGCTAGTAAAGATGTGAGTATTCAGTTTTAGCCCCTAATCTAGAAAGAGGCACAAAGCATTAAATATGGAAGAAAGTTAGGTCTAGCTCACATATATATCCCAACAAGCAGAGCCTAGAGCTCCCTACTCAATCAATTGAACTTTACATAATCAACTGTCACAACTAATGTATTGATAAAAGTTGTCAGATAAACTACAAAATTTAAGCGAAATTTTCAACAAAAGAAGCAAATTTGTAAAGTTTGGTTGAAATAAAATAGGGGAATATATATAGATTTATGATTTCATGCAACAATAGTTATTTAACATAAAACCGACTGCAAGCATTAAAAAGAGCTTAGAATTCATCACCTTAACTGAGCCAAGCATATCGTTATCCAACTCTCCTTCAGCGATATCAGTTGATCCAGATTGAAGGTTTGAACGATCAAGCAATTTCATAATTGCAGTTTCATCCCACACAATCTTTGTGTTGCCATCTGTACATTTATCTGTGTACACATCCCCAAGACCACCAACCCTCTTCCTATGCTTGTGTTCAGTATCTACAACAGCTTCATCTTTGTTGCTATTATTTTCACCTGTATCTTTCACTACTGTTCCAGGAGAATCATTGAAAAGTTCTTCAGTTCCCCAACGTAGAATATCCTCTACTTCTTTCTGAGATCCAGATTTATTCACAAAAAGCTGATCAAGCATCAGTTTCTTTTTCGCAAGCTGCAAAATCCGCTCTTCAACACTAGCACGAACTACCAGCCTGTATACCAAAAGTCTATTTGATTGCCCAATTCGATGTGCTCGATTCATAGCCTGTATATCAGCGTGTGGATTGAAATCAGAATCATATATGATGACTGTATCAGCAGTTGCCAAATTGATCCCTAGGCCACAGGAGCGTGTTGATAACAAAAAGACAAATCTACTTTTATCTTGGTTAAAGCGTGCAATTGTTGTCTGACGATCGGCCACGGCAACAGAGCCATCAACTCTCTCATATGTTTTAGGACCAAATTCTATTGTCAAATAATCCTCAAGTATGTCAAGAAGCTTTGTCATCTGCGAAAAAATAAGAACTCTATGACCTTCCTTATGTAACACCTTCAGCATAGAATGCAACAGATTCAATTTAGCGGAAGCTTTGATCCTCATTTCATGAAGGAACTCAACAGACCCAGAATCAGGCTCTGTACCCGGTATGAGATAGGGATGATTGCAGACCTTTCTTAACTGCATCACAATGTTTAGCATTGATTGCTGCGCAACTCCTTTCCCAATATTCCGAAGTAGCTGATAGTTCTTTGTTAGCATTGCACGGTAGTATTCAGCTTGGATAGATGACAACTCAACAGGAACCATTCTTTCAGTCTTCGGGGGGATATTTTGCATAGCTTCCTTTTTAAGCCTTCGAAGCATATGTGGTGCAACAAGTTTCTTTAACTCCTCCACTTTTTCCGCAGTAGTAAGATCATTAAATTTCTCCTCAAATAACGACAGAGAAGGAAATGAAGCTGGCTGCAGGAAATTGAGCAGATTATACATCTCACCGAGATTGTTTTGGAGGGGGGTACCGGTCAACAATATACGCTGCTGAAAAGAGAATGTATTCAGCAAGCTGAAAAGCTTACTTTCTGAGTTCTTCAGACGGTGACCCTCATCTACAACAAGAACTTCCCAAGGAACTCCACGCAGATGGGACGAATCAGCAAGAATCATTTCATAAGTAGTTAAAAGAACATGAAATTTATAGGAAGCCGTTTTTTTATTCACCTCAATTGGATTGCTGGCATGCCATTCATACTGGCGAATCATTGCTCTTGCCTTTGCACACCCATGGTACTCCACAACATTCAAGTTAGGAGCCCATAATGCAAACTCAGAAAGCCAGTTAGGCATGGTGGAAAGAGGAACCAAGACTATACAAGGCAAAGTAGCTTTGAATTCAAAATACAGGGATGATAGGAAAGCACAAGCAGACACTGTTTTTCCAAGCCCCATTTCATCAGCAAGTATCACATTCTTCGATCTATACCAGCATTTACGCAACCAATTCAGTGCTTCCAGTTGATGAGGAAACAATGAACCTCCTCTTAGCTCTTCAGGTTGCTCCACGAGAGTAACTATGTCATTTTGTTGGCTATCATCCTTCAACTTTGTTGTGTCATTTCCTGCAGCATCTTTTTCCACTGCCCAGTGCTCAAATTGACTAAACAGATCAATCAGATGTGAAGATTCTTTAAGGGCAGGTTCATCTAATCTTTCCCAAGTGCATTCATCATAGGCGAGCCCAGTCCATTTTACAAGAGCTTCACCAGTACCATCTTTGGAAACACGGAGAGCAATTACCTTTTGAGGTTGTTTCCATCTGTCTTCACAGATATTTATCACTGATGTTCCATACTTTGCCTTGTAATTTTCAAGTTTTCTCTTAGCCAGTCCTTTCAACTGGGATTCAGAGATCCATGTATTATGAATGTTAGACTTGCCTACCCACTTGACCAAAAATTCATACATCACAGCCTCTCCGTCAACAGTAGCAGTTTCAGCCTGGTTGGGCTCTTGAACTTTGTTTTCAGTCATGCTGCTTGATCTCATTTCTACATTTGCTTCTTTCGTGTCTTCAACTTCTTGAGTGACCTGCATTGGAGAATTTTGTGGTATTTCATTATCACAATTTCTCAAAACATCAGTACTCTCTGACACTTTCTTCTGAAATCCTTTTCCTGAACCTTCTGTAGTAACAGCTGACTCATCTTGGTTCTTACAATTTATGACTGTAGGTCTTGAATCCTTAATGCCTTTGCTCTGCAAATCTACATTATCCTGGTCTTCACAATCTTTGATCGTAGATCCTCCGAATACATTCATATCCATTTTGACATCATTCTTTGTGCTCTTTTCTGCATTGAAACTTTTGGCAACATTCTCACAATCCTCAGTAAGGTTTACAGCAGCTTCAAGATCTAAATCAATATTACTGGCAGATGTTTCCTCTGACAATTTGTTTTGGTTTTCTGGAATCAGAAAATCATCATTAGGCAAGTCATCTGCAACTGTTAAAGATGGTTGACGTGAAGAGTATGCCCTGTCACCTTTAATTCGACAACCCAGAACCCGATCAACCTGCAATAAATGACCATACGATGAAAAAATAACGTATACGTCAAATGACTCAAGTGTATATGATATCTTCACATATCAATGCGAACAGTTCTGCTAAAAAGAGTTGACTTACCTGCTGAATCTCACCAGTAAGACTATCTTCACTTATTGGTGTTTCATCCAAATGAACACCTACTTTATTTAACTCGTCTGCCGGGCGCACAACACCAGGAAGCTTCAGCATCAAGACAAAATTATTTTAACAATGATTGCAATAATTCATAAACACCAACAGACTCGTATAACCACTGAATTAAACATAAAGATGTCGACCATGATGATCACCAATAAATCAAAAACCTTAAAGAAAGAAAAAATTACGATCTCCAGTAACATATCAATACAGACCAGTCAATGGACAGGATACATTGTCTGGCTGCGAAAGAGAACAGCCTACAGTACATACAGACATACAACATGCTGCATAGTTGTGGCGTAAAAAATGTATTTGTTCGATTACATATCAAACCTGTGTGCATCAAGAAGATAATACCACTTATTATATCATTTATATTTTAAGCACACATTTAACACACAGACATGCCCGCCATGAGAGGGAGATTGGTATCTAATGTGCAATATTAGCATATATACTAACACTGGCTGCCTCTTTTTCCAACTGGAGAACCTTAGCCACCAGGATATAGTCTGAAGAGGATGACAACATCAATAACATTGTCAAGCATTCTTTATTACAATCAGGAATTGACCTTCCTATTCTTAGAAATCTACTGTTTTCTAGGCATTTAATCTCAACGATAATAGTTATCTATTCTAAGCTAAAACCGTGTGGCTTGCTCAACTGTTGCTACGAATATGTACTTGCAAATGTATCAAATCCAAGTACCCAACCAAGATTTAGTTATGTACGAATCACGCAGATTCATAATCCAAACTACCAAATCAGTGTACATCAAACTTCAGAGTAAAACTCACTAATATTGGCATTTCAAATGTTTCCATTTTTAGACAGCACAAATGCAAAACTTATACAAGAATGAAAAAAATGCAAATATGGGAACAAGGAGGCTGACTAATTGCTAATGTGCTGAAGCAAAAAAACATTAACCACATAATACAGTTTCTTCCACTATCATTTTTGGTCAAACACATTCTAAGGATTCAGGAAAAGTTCCATAAAACTTAAATGAGAGAAAATATACCTCATCTTTTTTCAGGATTTCCAAACTCTTAGTAACAGCATCCTCCTTCAACAAAGATGCGGAAACTACATGCTTAACACTCTTCCGTTTCCGATGCAGTTTACTATTCCCATGGCTTGCAATATTTGCTTTGGATTCATGTTTATTAGAAGTACTAACTGGACTTTTTCCCTTGTCAGTCTTACGCTTCTTTTGACTACCACTGTTGTTATCTTTGTGATCTCTTTTTCTAGTTTTCTCAGTTTCTGCACCAACATCAGGGACAATTTTGTCTCCAGGAGATTCATCATCATTACAAGGCAAATCAAGTGTTCTCTCAGCAACTTCATCTGGTTCTGATTGAGTACCTTTAGAGAGAGACTGAACTTCCTCAGCAGGAGAAACTACCTTGTCAGTAGGAGAGTCTTTTAGATAAATGTCAGGTTTATTTTCATCATCAATATTTGCACATGAAGAACTACCCTCTACAGAACCAACAAGAGATGGATGACTTGGCTTACTGCTACAAGATACATCAGCTTGAGAGGAATCTGGTTTCTTTTCAAATGTTTTGAATCTACAAGGTGAAGCAGATTTTCCTTTGCTGGACGATCTTTTCTTCCCAAGTATGGAGCTTCCAAAAATCGGGGATACCTTGTCCATGCCAGAGGATTTCATTCCAGTTCTAGATTTTGTAGTCACTGTCTTAGTCCTTGCTCGTTTTGAAATAGAATCCAGATTGCTTATGGGCTCCAACGGAACATTTTTCTGACAGCAGCTTGGGCATTGCCACTTCCCCATTGGAATGCGCTTCAAGAGATGCATTACACAATAGAAAAAATCAAAAGCTAGTAAACAAGCATCCAGTGATACAAATATAACTAGAAGGAAGCAGAACTAAGAACTAGCCACCTCTGGATAATAACCAAGCATACCTTGAGGGGAGGATCAAGGCACTGAAGATGGTAGGTTTGGGGACAGCTATCACAGCACAACAAGTTTCCACCAAGATCACAAATGACACATTCGTAGTAGTACTGGAACACAAAAGATTAGGTAAGACCATGTGTCACAAGCAGGTACTGTATAGTGTCACATGAAACAACAGTCTTTTTTACAACTAAAGTAATCTCAGAATTAAGAACTTGAAGATTTCGATGCCCATCTCAATTTAAATGACAAACACAGTTAGCTTCTCAAAAGACATTAAAGGAACAGTACATCATCATACACATCTCAGTGCAAATTGAACTTATCAATCTTATCCTGACGTTAAACTATATCTTAGGAATACAGAAAGATGTTGCTACGACGTATGAAGGATGTAACCTAGTACATAATCTAGTAAACCTAAAAATTTATGATCAACTATCCTACAATGCAAAATTAGGGGAACATGCAAAGACTATAGTTCGTACATGCAATTATATTTGAAGGATGTTCCTTACTAAGCACAGCTTTGTAGGGTAGAATTATGACTCATATTTCTTATTGCACTGACCAGTCATCTCCTAGTGCAACTGCTTATCTAGTTAAAACTTGAGATCCTTAAAGATTAGGAACACAAAATAATTGCAAAGCTCTTGCATTTGGTGGGACAAGAATTGCAATAAAAGAATCAGGAGCCATGGGTAGCAACAACCTGGCAGAGAGCTTCTATCTGGAAGTTTAACGGTTTGTCAGAAGTATTTGCTAAACACGAGCACACCATATCAGACTAGTTACAAGGAAGCCGCGATATATCTCTGTACAACCCACCAAAAATATACCAAACAGATCTACCCCCTTGCATCATTTCATGGGCACGACACAGACCTTGTGTACAGATTTTCTAGTGTCTACAGTTGGACTCTTAAAAGATAAAACCTCAAATATGATAGGAGAAAAAAAGAGAAAATATTAATAGATTCTTCTAAACCACAAGCCTACAATTGGGTAATAGGTTTGTAATGAGGTTTTAAACTCATGATATCCTGATGAGGTAAGAAATATAGTTGATAATACTATATCTAACCGTTTAAAATTAAATGAAATTCTTTAACCTCTCGACGGATTAAAATCAAGAATCAATTATGATGAAGACAAACAGAAAGATGCCTACATAAATGCTGAAGAATGGTATAACTCACCCCGTCATTTCCTTTCTTCTTGGATGAAGACCGGTCAGAATTTATTTCATTCTTCAGCCTCCGCTTGACTGTAGACACAGTCCTTGGAGATTCTGAGGTTACAGCAGTGTCATCTTTACCATTGGATGGCTCAGGTCCACATGGTAGCTTTCTCCTCTTACGCTTCAACACCCAGTTTCTGTTAATCAATTTACTAGTCAAAGAACCGTTCTCCTTCATCTTTTAATCCACTTCTTACATTTGTGACTGATAGAAACTGTTAGCACATCATGAGCAACGAGAGAAGTTGACGCATCAAATTTTCAAGTAGCAATCTTATCCACACTGAATCCTCGATGTAGTGTTTCTACACTTAAAACAAATGAAAGTCGTTAGAAACTTAGCAACAGTGAAGAAACAGCTACACACAGCATGCATTTTTTCCGCAAGGAGGCTCATTGACCGAAGAGCTACACAAAATTAATCAAACAAAAGGAAAGTAAGCTTGGATAAAGTAAAGATAGAATTTCAATCAAGATTACCCAGAACCAATCCCTAACACAAATGTAATCAGTATTCAACAGATCAAGATGCAATAAATTTGGTCCCGTGCAAAAAAGAAAAAAAAACATAGGAAACAAAGATATTTTCTTACTCCTTAAAGTTAAAATTATTGAATCACTGGTGCCTGAACCTAACTTATTCTTTCTTTCCATCATTAAAGTCTCAAACCTTGTTTGAAAAAAATTGGTTTGAAGCATGATTCGTCAAATAGCATTGAAATGGAAATCGGGACTTGGGATTCTTTGCCTAGTTTGTCTCATTTATGCCCTGCCTCATGACAGCCATATTTCAAAAGCAATAAGCATCATGTCAATCCTAGACAAGTAATAATTATCCAAAACACATGAAGGCGTTACTATCTAACGTAAATCAAGATTCATAAGCTAGGAAATCATTTGGCTTACAATTGCACCTACAACAATTACTCTCATCATAAATAAAAAACAAGACATCCAGTTTAAAACACAACAATGCTTAACATTTGAGCTCACTACAGTCATCTATCTAATCTGATGATGAATTTGTTAATACACAACAACAAAAATCACTTTGCAGGCTGCTAAGCCAATGCACACAAACCAAATTTGATTCCATTTGAAATTCTAGAAAAGATTCAAACAATAACAATTCACATAACAAAACATCAAACTGGCTGAGTTCTATAGCACCCACATTAAATCAACATAAAACTCCACACACTCAAACCCCAACAACTTGATTCAAACACAGTGAACCCTGAGCCTCAAACAAACCACCCACACCCAAAAAGTAGCAAAATTTCACTAATCAAAACCACAATATCTCAAGCATGCATGCACATTCCACTACAAGCAAGCCCGAAAACCCGCCCCACAACCCACATGCCCAGAAACCCCAATTACCCAAACCAAGCAAGCATCATTTCCAGCAAACACAATCAGAGACACCAAATCACAAAAACCCAGAAATCAACACAATAGAAGCCACAAAGCAGACTCAAATCAGCTGAAATTGGCAGAAACCAACACCCAGCTCCAAACCCACCAAGAAAAGACAACAAAAGAAGGGAAAAGAAGGAGTACCCAGCTTACCAATCTTGCTCATGGATCAAAAAATCAAAGAAGCAAGCTAGGAAACACAGAGGAGAGTGGTGGATGTGAGAGGAAGGGCCGAGGAGGGAGATTAGGGCATGGAAGAGGAGAGGAGATGGGGATGGGATGGGAGAGATACGAGAAAGATGAGAGAGAAAGTTGGGGGAGACAACCAAACAAATACTAAAAAATTGAATAAATAGAGAGAGAGAGTATGGTTCTAGAGAGAGAAAAAGGCAATACGATACGGATTCGCCGGGGTCATAGGACGGGGTTACACTCTGACATGGCAGCCAGAAGAGAGAGTTGTTGTTTGTTCAATGTTGTTCAAGAAGCTCAAAACGCACGTAACCATTGGGTTCACGCCACGTGGACCCATCAACCCTCCTCCTCCTCTTCACTTGTCCTTCTCCTCCTTTGTTCAAGCTCAAGCTCAAGCTCAATCTGAAAAAGCCATTGCCTTTGAAGAAACCAAAACTAGCCTTCTCTTCCTTCCATTTCTAGAGAGAGAAAGTGAGAGAGTTGTGTGTGTTTTGCTTACTTTTTTGCCTCCTTCCCCATCAATTGCTCTTTTGTTTTGCAGCTTTTTTTCTCTCTTTTTTTCACTATTGCCAATTCTTTTTATTTTTTCATTTGTTCCTAGTAGGGTTTTAATCACAGTTAAGACTTTTCGCTATTTTCTATATGTGTGTTTCGTGAGGATCAGACACGAAAGCTCTACCCGCAATCTCTTGCTCGAGTCTTTATCACTGTTAAAACTCGGCATTGCTCTTTATAGGTGTGTTATGCGAGGATCGAACGCGAAAGCTCTACCCACAATCTCGGTACTAGAATTCATGTGTTTTAACTATTTGTAAAACTCTAATTCTTTTATGAAATTTATGCATGATTATCCTACTCCTGCTCGAGTCTTAATTGCAGTTAACATTCTTGATTACTCTTTCAGGCGTTTCTATGGGGATTGAACGCGAAAACTCTACCCACAATTTCAGTCTGAAAATTCGTTTGTTTTAACTATTCGTAAAACTCTTTAAATTTTTTATGAAAACTATAAATTATTGATGGGAGGCTACTACTATACTATGTATACATCACACACCCTTTATTTGGATGTATCTATCCATGTCTATACCTACTATTGAAATCAGTTGTTTCCTTTCCAAAATAGCATTCATATGCAAACTAATTCACAGCTATATATAGGTTTAGATGAAATCTATGCCCTACCTATAGCCATGAGAAGAAGTTAGTTACAAAAGTAGACAATTTATTCATCTTTGAATATGCAACTTCAAGTTTGTTATCACATTAGAGGACATAAAAAAAAAATCATACTTTTGATTAATTACTACTATCTCATTGGAAATGTACCAAAAAGATTTGGTTGATATTAAGTCATTTGTAGTTTTCTTACTGTGACAGTATTTTAATTTCAAAATTTTCATGCAATTTACACGTAAAAATTGCATGTATAGTAAAAATAGTGACGGTTCCAATTTATTAGGAGTACATGTTTGTTTAAACTTTCTAGACGTATACAACCTGGTATAAGCTATAAGCTTGTGACATGTAATAAATTTGTTGTTGTCTATATGTAGTTATATGATAAACGACAAAAGTATTGTTTAATTAACAATTTAAATGTTACTATTACGTGTATGTGGCTACCGGACAAATAAAAAAGTAGTCATTAACGTTACAAGTTATAGGGAACATGCGATAAATCATTCGCGGGTGTTCATTAATTATATTATTTATGAAGAATATACTTCAACAGTAAATTGTTTGAAGCAAATCTTTTTCGGTTATGATTTGTTCTCGTTATAAAATCATTGAATGATGAAACATAACTTGCATCTACTTTAAAACTTAAATGAAAAAGTATATTTATTTTATCGTATACGACAAATTAACCAGTGGACAAAAGTGTTCGTTATCAAAAACATGGGCGTACTTAAATTCTATTGGATTTAATCACACTGTTTTTAGGTCACACTCGTAAAGTAGTAAATTTTAATCACACACTTAAAATCTCAATTCGTCCTTCATTATGCCCAGAAGAACAGTATAGTTCTTGATAATCGAGAGACAAGCCATGTTGCTTTTTTTTGTTTGTAAGTATGAATACATTGTATGTTTATGGGATAATAAATTCATTATTATTTATAACTTTCTTCCAAATTTCTCGAAATAGATGGTACTCATTAGAAACTCGTGATAGATATTTCATTATCACACACGAAGTGAAATCTAGAGCACACACCCTAAGCTCCCACATAAGATATGATTCTTATGTTTCAAGACACATGCCCCGGTTCAAGAATTTTGAGAGACCAAGACCAAAACTCAAATTGAAACCTAGCTCTTAGGACCCGAAACAAGACATTGTCAAACATTATCCAAACACGAAAATAAGAAGACAAACTTATCATGACACGTTTGAACTCGAGTGAAAGAAATGCATCACTTAGTGTTCTTCATATCTATCTATTTCTTCAATATATATAGAGTAAATTGCTACCGAACCCCTTGGACTTACCCGGATTTTGGATTTAGCCCTTAATTAGGGTTTTGCCTAGTTTTGAACCTTTATTTTACCAATTTTTGCAAAAAAGTCCAAAATACCTGTTGTAGCCGGTAACTGTCTGCCACGTCAGCGA
>JAYMTH010000806.1:0-17851 GCA_036897465.1 Pelargonium australe | reverse complement strand
CTTATCATTTTAAAGTTGGGGGACTAAATTGGAACGTTTTGGATAGTATGGGGACTAAAATGAACCTTAATCCATAAAAAAACTAACTATATAACCTCTCATTCTCTCATCTCACCTTAATTTAACCCCAATTTCATAACCTTCATGAACCTCTCCCTCCTCATCCTCTCAGCCGCCGACTGTCCCTCTTCCTGCCTCGCCGGACTCACTGGACTTCGTGCATCGCCGGGCTCGCTGGACTTCGTGCATCGTCGGGCTTCGTGCCTCGCCGGTCAGCCGCCGTGCTTGGGTAATCAGATCTCTCCGGGAATCGTCGCCTCCACCATCGCAAGTCGTCGCCTCCAACACGACCTCCGGCGACGTCGACGGCCTCCGCTCAGCTCCAACACGGACTCCGCTCGGACCCACCACGGCCTCTCCTCCGACCCATTCCAGATCCACCAAGGCCTCCTCCGCCAACCCATTCCAGATCCTCCACGGTTCGATTTCAAATCGGTTAAATATTTTTTGTTTAGATCTAATATTTGGAGTTGTAATTTTGTAAACTGTTTTGTTCAATTTTATTGATCGCAAGCAATTGAAAGGTTTTGTTTGATAATCTGGAAAAGAGCCGTTAGAGCTCAACTCTCTCTATCATTCATTCAAAGCAAGGGTAATATAGTCATTTATCTTTCCAATTGAGCTCCTTCACGGAGTCATTGTTCCCCACTGGAGCAGTTTGGCTCCAGTGGAAAATCAGCTCCTTTAAGGAGCATTTTACTGTTCCGCTCCTTAAAGGAGCAAAAAACCGGTTTATACCAAACATACTACATCCTACGTGGCATGAAGCTCCTTCACGGTGGTCCTATGTGGCACCTTCTTAAAGGAGCCAGTAGAGAAAACAAACAAGCCCTAATTCGTTGAAGCTCCGATTCAGCTAGTGGCAGTGGCACTGGAACGAGCAGAGCTGGTGACGCTCCGTAACCACGGCACGGCCTGTCGTCTCCGAACCATTCATTCACGTGATGCACAGAACTAGGGCTCATTCGTCTCACTCAATCTGATGCTCGCTCTTCTAAGCTCACTGGCTCTCCGGGTTCCACCAAATCCGGCGGCTCCGCCATGTCTTCCTCTTCTTCTCTCTCTCTCTCTCGTCCTCCTTCCGTTTTATATCCTCTGACTTCTCATAGGCCCAAGCTCTCCGCCCATTCCAGACCCCCAATTGCTCTCAACCCAAGCTCGCGTGTCTCTGCCTCTACCTCCAACTCTCGGCCAAATGTAAGCTTTCTCTTTTCAACTATCTCTTTCTGGGCATGCCATTTTGGTTTCTCAACTGCTGATTCGCGTAGTTTTGTTGTGTTTTGGTTTATTAAGAAACGATAATTTCGAGATTCAATAATAGCTCAGTTTGCTATGCCATAATTTACATGGGTTCTTCAATGTAGTAGAAATCAGAGTAAGATTCGTTTGAAGCATCGATTTTTATCCCACTTTTGAATTTTCTGGATAACTTAAGCATGAGCAGTGAATTTATCTGTACTACATGCTCTGCTTGGCTCATGAAAATTGTAGGCACATGAACAGTAGAAGTTACAATAGAGTGTTTGGTGCAATTGAAGTTGACTTTCCATTTCATGTTCAATTGTCATTTGTCACATTGGGATTTTATATGCCTTTTATCATGGGTCCTTATGAAAAGCCATAAATCTACTTATTATGATGTGGGGGTTTTTTTGAAATGGGAATATTTTGGTTCCATAAAAGTTAGCAGCACTGCAGCAGTAGCTTGTGGCTCCGGGTGTGATCGTTCGACTTTATATAACTTATGTTGTTCACTTAAGTGAGTCTATGCAGCTATTTCTTCATGGTGTTACTTTCTTTCACAGTTATTTACCCAAGTTTCTCAGCATCCTAGCTAAATGAGTAGGACTAGTGCAAAATTCATGTCTACCTGGGTCACTGGGTGTAAATGATTTGATGGGTTATCCATCCCTTCTCAGCTGAACTTTTGTTCTGTTCTAGAAATGGATGCTATCTTGCTTTAAACATGAAGAGTCCTTTAGCAGACGTGAATCAGAATCCGTTGAAGATCGATCAGCAAACGATTTGGTAAAGCATGATTGTGGTCAATCAAATGTCTTGAAAAAAGACTGGGTTTCAGAGCTTCGTCAGGTAATATATTTTAGAAGTTATAACTTTTTGGTATTTGTATCTCATGTACATAGATGAGTTGGATACGTAGCAAATAGCTGACATATCTAAAATCATAAGTAGTTTAATGCAAAACATTAGTGTGTATAGAAAGTAGAAACCATTGAAATCATTCAAGTATCAAATTTTCTTTAAAAATTAGATTTTACAGTCATAATCAAAGACATTTCGATCTGCATTTAATGCATTCAAGATTTCATTTTGATTGTTCCTATAATAGGTTGAATCCTTTCTAATATATATTTGATGTCTCAAGATAGGGATATCAACTTTCACTTCTAGTTACTACATTATTCCTCAACTGGCACCATTACTTCCTAATACAAGTGTTACCTTAAAAAGTTCAGGGACGAATTGTGTGCATGTGTAAGAAATTCAGTTTTTTTTTTTCCTCGGTGTGCTTTCTACGTACGAGCAAAATATCATCTATGTTCCCCACATATTTAATGTTTGTGCCTATGTTCTTCATAGTATACTTTAATACTACAATACAGTGAACTGTGTGGGTAACATCAAACCTCCCCACTTCAAAGCCTTCTCATGGGAGTTCTTGAAGTCCCTTAAATTATATCTTTATCATTATTGAACAACACGCTCGTTGATTTTTCAGGATGCAGATGCAATATTTAATGCCAAACCTTGGATTGTTCCATGGACTGCAAAGACAATTGTGCAGGTAAATTGTGTTGTATGTGTCACTTAGAGGTTATAATTAAGTCTGTCTTTTTCAGAAGGTGATAAATGTTTCTAAATTATTTTCATTATATACATATATTTGATGTATAAAAAGAATTATTTTCTTAGAAATGGGTTTGTCTAACTGTTCAAATACACCAGGAGTAATGGAGCACACTCTTAGATGAGTCCAACTAGAAACATGACAAGTTCCCATAACTGAAGTCAGACTATTTCTCTGAGATAAACGACTGTAGAGAGTACTATAAACACCAGCGTCAGCCGTTGAGTAGGGGGGCGCACCTCTAAAAAAACTCCTACATTACATTCTCTGTTCATGTTCTACATAGAACTGGGATATTTTTTTTTTTTTATTTGTCCAAATTCCTCCAGAAGAATCTTTCAAACACTTGAGAAAATGAATTGGGCATTGTAACCCCAATTGATATTAGAGATGGCTGACTACAACTCCCAGGCTACAGTTTAATGCAAAAAGACATTTAAAATATTTTCCCTTACAAATATAATCCAATATCAACAGTTAAAATCTTCTCTTGAGTACAACACAAAAGAAGAAAGCTTCCTTAGGAGGAACCTGACCTTTCCGAAAGTTCTTTGTAGGGGAAAACAACGTGGGAGATTGTTGACGGAAACAAATAGTGAGATTATTGCGACACATAAGAGTTCTGACATTTAATGATTGCGGGAGATGGTATTGAGATAACAGTGGTTGTGCATTGTGGTAGTCTTGAGAAGTGGGAACTATTTGAATTGAATGCGCGTGATAGGCGGCGTTGTTTTGTTGGGGCTCAGTAGAAGTGTTTATTTCTGTAGAGTGGTATAAGGGTTATCAATGTGTTAGAGATGTGTGCTGGTAGGGAAGCATCTGTATTTATGAAGGGGCTAAAATCTTACTAGCTCTTCTATGGTTGGAGCGTTATTTTGTGGGCCCGCTAGGGATGTGGGAGATTAAACATTTTAGGAGAATGTTAGTATGATGTTGTTAATGTAATATGACCACTTCGTTAGTAAATTTGGTCAACATGATCTAACTTGTTATGATCGAACCGTCTCTTATATAATATTTAGAAGGTTGACAAATGTGATAAATAAGCGATAAATAAGCATATTATTGAATTTTTTTGGCTCAATTTGTATTCATTCCTGCCGGACATGTTTAGTAATAAAGTCTTATTGGATTAATAGTTTGATAATTATATGCCAAACTTGGGAAATCAACTATCACAGAGATTTGGTTGAACAAACAATTTTTGTTATAAGCTCTGTTTGAGAGAGCAAAACCCTAATTGCAGCATTATCTTCTGATGATGTAGGTTATGATCTTATGGATTGCCTCATTCTGGTTGGTGGGATCTTGGGTAATTCCATTTCTAGCTCACACAGCTGGGTTCAGAAAAGAATCCCTAACATACAGAGGGCAGGCTTTGTACAGCCTCTTGACTGATGTTGCTGAAGGTCTTGCTGGAACTGCTATTGTTTACCGTTGCCTTGCAAGGTTTCATCCCCTTCCTTCAGACTGGTTCAGGTGTAGCCTTAAAGGAAAGTGGCAAATTGATGTTGGTTTGGGCTGCCTCATGTTTCCCCTTGTCAACCGGCTTTCACAGGTTAACCTAAATTTGTTACCCAATCTTCCCTCTACACCTGTTACTATTTCAAATGTGGAGCAATCAATTA
Source organism: Pelargonium australe (assembly GCA_036897465.1). Taxonomy (NCBI): domain Eukaryota; kingdom Viridiplantae; phylum Streptophyta; class Magnoliopsida; order Geraniales; family Geraniaceae; genus Pelargonium; species Pelargonium australe. The sequence continues at coordinate 13,291 of JAYMTH010000806.1, read as the reverse complement.
ATGCACGAGACCCAGTGGCAATGGCCATGTATGCTGTGGTAGTTTCAGTTTGTGCCCCCATTTGGGAGGAGATTGTTTTCCGTGGTTTTCTCCTCCCTTCTTTGACCAAATACATGCCCATATGGTGCTCAATTTTGGTGAGTTCAGTAGCTTTTGCCTTGGCACATTTCAATATGCAAAGGATATTACCACTTGTGCTCCTTGGGGTTGTGATGGGTGCTGTCTTCGCGCGGTCAAGGAACCTGTTTGCATCGATGCTTTTGCATAGCCTCTGGAATGCCTTTGTATTCTTAGATCTTATGAAATAATATTCTTCTGTTTTTTATTTTTTGGTCCAATGAATCACCATTTTTCTCCCCCATTGTGTAAAGTGACTAGTAATAATAGTCTGTATTTCAGGCGTTGACGTCGTCCAGTTAGAAATGATACTATGTTACTTCTAAGTTGAAGAATTGCACTGATTACAATACGACCAGAGGTTGTGAAACATGATCATAGATGGATTAGGTTCTACTGCAAAAATATTAAGGCTATTAGCTATACCTTTCCCAGCCTTTTGACTGAGACAAGTATAGCATTTGTCTTTAATCAATTACATTGTCTGGTGCTTTTCTTTACAATTGGAGCAATTGTTGAATTCTCCTACTTCTATCTGGTACGTTAAATTTTTTTACTGCCCACTGAAATTTGATTGCTGCAAACACTTCTAGAAGATGGATTATGTTTTATAGACCTAAGTTCACTATAGGATACTGTCGTGTTTCTTTCTTCATGAAGTCTTCGCTTTCAGTAATTGGCTTGTTTAAGTACTTATGTTTGCATTAATTGTTCAGCCCTGAAAAAAAACATTCTGTTTAATATTTAAATGCCTTTGTAGATGTTATAATTCCCTAACAATTGCATATTGTTCTTGAAAGGGAACCCATGTGGGGACCTATTGGTCTCAAGTCCTTTTCCAATTCTGGCTTTTGTCCCAAAAACCTCGTCTAATGTCCATTTCTTTCTCCGACAACTTTAAAGACCCTTGTCTGCTATTTTTCGGTTTCTCTAGGTTGCTTGTAAATAATATACTTCAAATTCTGTATGAAAACGACACAACTTTCACAAGCATTTGAGTTTGTGTAGAGAAGAGAAGTTTCGAACTCACCACCACTCAGACTGTTAGTGGATGTAAAAGCTCGGAATTTCCTTACCAAGAGAAGTTTTAGGGATATTTTTCCCCGTCAGAGTTGAGATATATCTGTTTTACGGATTCAAGGACAGCAATATAGCTACGTAAGACTATTGATATCATTTGAATTATCTCATTTTCTGATACTGCAGATTTATGTCAATTGTCTTTATTGATAGCTGTACTGATGGTTCAATAGATAATGTTATAAAGTTTTTGAGATTATGAAATATGTGTTAAAGGTAAATTAGACCCTATGCATCTGATAGTTGTGCAGCAATTTGATCAGCATATCTGTGATTAGCATATTTTGGTTATATGCTTATAAATCCTCTGTTCCCCACAATTTGCAATGCAATTTGTTAGACATGCCTTTGATTAGCATACTTCTATACATGATCATTAGTCCTCTACTTGTAGAATATGTCATGTGTTTCATCTTTATTTCAAGAACATACTTTATCGATAAAATAATTATAGATTTCTATCTTATTCTTAGAGCATCAATAATGACATGATTATAATGAAGTCTTTTATTGTTGTTTTAGGTTGAATCCTATTCCTGCAGTGGTTAGGATGTAAGCATCAAATGATGAAAGCATCCTTTAAAATGGATCATATAAAAAGGTCAGTACTAGATAATAAAGTTTAAGTAGATGATGATAAAGCATAGGCAAGCTAAGCAGGATCCACAGATTTGTCTAGAATGTTTAAAATATAGGTTTACAAGAAAGCATTTATGGCTACTGTGCACAACCTTTATTCTAGTTCTGAAAGCAGTTATAGCATGCATGAACCTGATTACTATAAACAATATTTGTTGGGGTCATTTAGTCACAGAATATAGGTGTTGAGAGTTGAGAGAATATTTGATGATTTATTCACAATGGGTTAATCCCCATTATATACAAGATTAGAAAATTAATGTATCCTAAATCACAGCTCCTAAATCACAGCTCCTAATCCCTAATTTACAGAGACTGATTATCAATTATTCTAACAGTCTGATACACTTTCATGAGCTTCTCCAACCTAAATGCAAAGCTCCCACTTTCTACTTCCATTTATGCCTTGACACATCATATATGGTCAAAATGTCAACATAATCCTTCATAAGTATACATTCACATACGTCATGGCTATAGTCAGCTTCACAGTTAAATTTAGTTTATCCCAAAAGGGAAGATGGCATGAACAATAGCAGAACTGTGATTCATGTGCTAATACTGCTCTTTTTTATCATATAACACTCACAGACGTTTATAACATGTCACGACAAGGATACAAAGGTGCTAGTTGCTTAGCAAGTGTTTTCTCCTAAATCAAGATTTGGCCACTAAGAAACAGTTCATATTGGTGAGTTTTTAATGTTTCCAGTTTACTTATTATATACGGGCATTTCATGTTCTGGGGATGTTAACTCACTCATTAAATGCATCTTCACTATGATAAACAGCTGCCCTTTAAGATTTCAACCCTTGCCCCTATTACTTTTGAATTCTTGCCATATTCTAGTGGTGAATTAATAGTGGTCCTGAAGTGACTACTAAACCAAGACAGAAATGTGCCATTCAAGCACTAAATGTTTCCTATGCAGCTCATGCAATATCATAAAATCAATGCTTTATAATACAATAAGATAATGATAATGAATATAAGTTGATAACAGCAGTAAGAAGAGTATGATTCTAACCTTTGCAAACAATAATGACAAGGAATCCGGAAATTCTCCTGTAGCTAAGATGAGAAAGAGCAAAAATGGAAGAGACAAGAGGCTATTATAGAACATTATCTCAATAGATGAGAGCCCATCCTCTGCACCAGATTTCTCTACCAAAACAAGGTACATTGTCTGCATTTGAAATTAAATACTATCATCAGCAAAGCAACTATCTGACTACTAAGTTTACAGGAAACCTTGAAGCTATTAAATATTAAAATTTTGAGACCCAACCTGAAAAAAAACAGATGTCAAGGCCAAGCTATATCCAAAAAGGTCAAAGGAAAAATCTCCCAGAGCTGCTATGAGAACCCCACCAGCAATCAATAGTACTGAAAGAGTCACCTGAAATATGATAGAGGCAAAATCAGTTTTAAAAGTGATAGTTCAGATCAAGCAACTAGAAACCCTAAAACGCAATACTATTTTATCTGAAAAGTGATAGTTCAGATCAGACATCATGAAATATAATAAAGGGGGAGAAATAACAAAAGTGAGTAGATGGCTATAAGCAATACACAGTGTTACAAAAATGGCAGAAGGGAAGTAAGTATATTTGTTGACTAGGTTGCCTATGACCCCTAGGTAATCAATTATGTACTGAATATAATTTGTCAAATCTCTGCACTGTTGGATATTTCATGTCCAGGGTCTAAACTTTGAAGTAGTGTGTTTTACCGTCAGTGGTACGGGCAAATAAAGCATAAGGTGGAAATAAATGAAGACATCGGCCAGTTATTCGCAATGTCTATCCCCGCTTCATCATAGGATAAATTATCAAATTGGTCTTTGCTATCAACTCTCATTATTTTTACTGTTAATTTGCGGAGGTTACATTACAATAATCCCTTTTTAATACCATGTTAGCAAAACTTATGGCAAAGGATAACAGCAGGAACAATTTTAGTTGAATTCTGATAGTTGAAGAACTACAATGACATAAACTTAGTTGAGGGAGTAAATCAGTCGAATCCTGATAATTTATGGACCATTTTGATAGTTTTTCCTGCTCGTAGATGTTAATACTTATTGCAAAGTGTTCGTTCCGCTAAGCATATAATATTATGCAGTAAACTACACAAACTCAACCCATCCTAGAGTTTCACAAGCTATTTGGAGCTTGTCCAGTACAAATGATTCCATAATGTATACTATATATGGATGCAATTGCAGTTTATGATCCATGTAATAGGAAATGATAGTTGGCATTAACAAAAACATATTTAAGATAATATCAGAATTAGATTACACACCACATAAGAGGGGTAATCAACATATACATCAATTTAAAGAGAGGCAACAAACAAACCTGCTTTGTAGGTCGCCCCTTTCCTCTAAAAAACCCTGTTATCAAAACTGCTAGCGGTGTGAGCCTCTTTATCGCTATATACATAGGAATATTAACTCCTTTCAAGCTCGCTAAAGCAAATGCCACATTTGCATTATAGAATAGCGAAACTGGTAGAAGTGTTTTTGCAGTAGCCACATTTAGTCCCCGGGATCTAGTGAATCCCATCACTCGACCAAAGTGTATGAGCAATGCAGTAGCCAATTGCTGAAAGGTTCAAGTATAGTAGAAAGCTTCAGTGTGCAGCAGATCTTACAATGGAATGAGCTAATGCAACAAAAGTGAAAATTTGAAAGTACCTGGAGCATGAGAATGGTCATGGAGTGGGCATACTGCATAACAATAGACTTGTTGATGAACACCATGGCCATGGAAGCAAGCCCATATGACAAAGCTGCAGACAAACTGCAGTGACAGTCATGTTAGCCTATCAAGTAAAATTACAGGAAAACTGTACTTGTAATGCTAGAACTGAATTGCACAGAAAAGAAGAAGCCAGTTGAAGAAAGTACCCCAAAAACGGAGATGTTGCATCCACATTGTCCATGGCCGCTGCGAAGCCACTCCGATCAGATCGACGGTGAAAACGCAACAGAATCAGCCGCAAGTAATTGATCCAAATCGCATAATCATCAAATCGATCAGAATTGGGTTTGCGCAGAAGATGAAATGAAAGTTGCCCGATAATCAAATCTGCGAGTAAGGGTTTTGAGAGGTAAAGGAACAGTGGCGAGGTCAAGAAGATTGGGCCGTTGGTTACATTTACGATGGTGAACTCAGGTCGGTACAGTACTGTTGTGTGTGATTCAAAAATAATTACCATCCAACCAATAATTGGTACAACCCAATTACAAGAACCCAGCTCCACCCATTAAAGTCAAAACCTTTAGAGTCAAGTGGATCGTTTTTAACCTAGAAGTTAGAACCACAATTAATTTCTTTGGGGAAGGAGAACAATAATTTCAAAATATGCAATTCTCAATCTCAAAATATGAGAATTTCAATAAAGCTTTTTAAATTTTGAAGAAGATAATTTCTTACTACATGTATGTTATGCCTGAAACGCTTTAAATTTCCTTTGAAATCTCGAGTTTGAGTCTCGTTACCGACGGTGGATGACGTTTATGAATTAAAGCCTCACTAACAACAAAAACACCAAACTAGTGATCCACTTGTTAGCAACACCCATGACAAGACTAGAATTTTAATGATAAAGAGAAATAATATATTATCTGCCTCTGCCTCTGTTTACAATGTTTCTTTAGAAAGAAAATAATCTGATTCCTTCTCACTTGAATAATCATATCCCTAAGAATTTTGTACTTTAATTCAAATCCCAAAAGTCCACAACTAAAATTGGTACAACTGACCCTGAGATTTCTACAAAATATTGAAAACCCCAGATAAAAATCCCAACTCCACAACTTACAATTCAATTCGAATTATGATGATGGGAATATATTATGAACATTTATGATCCACCCATCGCACCCCTTCATGATCTGCCGTTTGCCATTTCTAAGGTATCGATTGCGTGTCCTACTTCAGCTTCATCAGAACAATGGGACATTCCGTGTTTCATCTTGTGAGGGTCAGCAGAAAACAAATTCTCTGAAGACAACCCATTAACCAGCTTGTGAGCATGCTCTATGGGCGGCACGTGTCCACTGCCATGATCCTCAATATCGTTGGGAACAGATAATCTTGTCCAGGAAATGTCAGTGTCCATAGGTTTTGCTTCAGATTCGCCTGTAGACAGATGGTTATTACAACTTGAAACACCATTAGACAGATGTGATTCAGAATTAAGTATATTCGTATCCCCTGGACCTTCTCTCAAAGCTTGAGAATCAAATGGATCTGCCAAACAGGAATTGGAATTATAAAGACCATAACCATTCCCTCTCACAGCCAAACTTGAATTGGAAGTGCGGGTATCATCCATATCCGCAATGTGCTCTCTGACAACCTCAGGTTCACTTCCAATAGATAACTCTTTACCACAGCTAGAAACCTTGGGCTGTTCACCACTATCAGATGACAGCGACTCCGAGCTGCTACTGAAACCAATATCAGGTGCCAAAGATGTGTCGCATTCAACTTCTTTTGGGCAAGCTGTTACTTCCACTTCCACTTCCACAGTTGGGTGCTTTTCTGAAGGTTCACTAGTCTTCAGACATGATGGTCGAGCACTAACCCTGCCCACAAGGAAATAGATTATTTAAAAGAGTATTTGACTAACTTCTCTGCATACTCGACAGTGGCACATAAAAGAGGACAAACATACAAAAATTTGATTTGCACCCACATAGTTCACAAGTTATCTTTTCTTTTATCCCATCACATTGGTTTTTCAACAGATAAAATGCAAGGAAACAAATTGCATAATATCAAACATGCAAGCGGTGAGGCCGTTGATGCATGCTAATCCGGGCATGTATATCCAACACAAGCAGAGTCATGGACATAACTTGTTTGACCATATCTTCACAGAATTCCATGCACAAAGGAACAATTATACCTTCTAACATGCACAACATTAGTCTGTGCACAATGATAATCAGAATCGATGCTACAAACTTACCTACTAATTGAACTTATTGTCTTATTCTGTACTTGAACCATAAAAAGGTAAGTTATAAGTTATAACGATGTAGTGCTTGGGCCTAAGCTGATATACAGACAACCAAATTTCTAATGATGGCTAATGTTTCTCTCAAATCTTGTAAATCAGTTCATTTCCATGATAAATATTTAGTATCTAGTTAGCTAACATTTATAGTTATGGTCCTTATGGACCATACACAAGCCATAGAAGTTATAAATATTCGCTAACTTTTTCATGCGAAATATTTAGTATCTAGTTAGCTAATCCACAAGACATAAAAGTTAGCTATAACGCATAGCCAAGAAATAGTGAATAAAAGCACTGGGTAGATGGTAAGCTTTAATTACTTGAGTCAGTTAAAGGTGAAAGACAGTACCTGCTGTAAAGAAGCATATATGCTCCCTGAGAAAGTACCTCATCCAAATCAACATTAGCTACCTGAAAAAATGCAAAAAAGATCAGTGAAACTGAACTTCAAGTTGAAGCACATTATATTCTAAACAATGACATCTTTATGCATGTGAACATGTCTGATAAGGATGTGAAGGAATAGTCTAAGAAGTTGGTAAATGACATCAACCCGAAACCAAACATGAAACTAAATGTTTCCTCCTCTGGGGCAACATTTTCAATGCATCACCTTATCTCATGGCCACCTACTAGTTGAAAGTACAAACCGATGTATTCCTTGATCGGAAATCAGTGACCATTTAATTAAAACAGATCTAATTGTGTGGTATCCATGCCTAAATAACATGCATTCAATCACATGAAGACATCATATCCAAGCATAACCAGTGGCCCAAAACACACACATTGAAGAGAGAGAGAGCTATCAATACCTTACAGTCATCAATTCTGTACCAGTTTCCACGAAAATCCTTAGTATAGCAGATGTAATGACCAAAATATGACGCATTCAGCATATCAACGTGAACCACGACCGAATAAAGCTTGTAAACATCTACACCATCTCCTGCTTCACTCATGTACGGGCTGAGATCTAAAGTCTCAGGAAAACTCACCCTCTTGTTAAGTTTCCCAAACCTCCCGCTCTGCAGAAATTGACAAAGAGAAAACACATTTCTTAACTCATCTAGGAATTCTAATTTACAAAACAAAAAAAAAAAACAAAAAAAAAACAAAAAATCAGAAAGGAAAATTAAGCCATCAGGCATCCACAGCCACATATTAGAAATATTTTTCACAATCAATATTGAGTAAATAACTAACTTCAGAAGCTGATCATTTATACCGTATCTTGATTTTTTATTATTTTATTTTTATAGAAAATGTAATGATGTTAAACAAGAAAAATATGAGGAATAAGGTGAACATTATGTAGATAGAAGACATTAAAATATGAGTATAACTCAGACCTGAAATCTTTTCAATGCAATTGTAAGAATATTCGGAGCTCGTAGCACGGTCAGACGCTTCCATGCCTTGACATAGTCATTACACCTGCAAGAAAGAGTGGCATTTCATATTTGATACAGAATTGTAACATAAGGCACACACACACACACACATATATATATATATATGAATATTTGATCCTGAGTGCAAAGATATTTTTCGCTAGTGCTGATACAACGTTGTTAAAGGCTAGTTCTCTGTTAAAGGCTTAAACTTATCAGGAAGAAGATCCATACCCATCACATTTATACATATTTTCTCCATGAAGCCACTCTTTGACCGTAAACTGGTCCAGGCACTCCTCCAACGTTGCAACATCCCCATGAATTTCAACAGTCAAATCCATCATGTTTTCACACTGATTTGAAATCTTATCACATTTTGTACACATCACCTGAAAAGAAGTAAAGGACACAAAACATCAGAAGTCAGAAGGGAATAACAAAACCAGCAAGGAATAATATGGTAGAGTTGTATGTAATATTAACTAACAAAACGGTATACAACTTCAACATTTTGTCCCAATCAGAAGTCATGCATCACAAACTGAACAAACTTAGAAGTTGAGGTATATTAACATGCTATAGCTATAATTTGAGTTTGAGAAGAGCCAGAACCTGAGATTGAAGGCGCCCACCAAATATATGTTGAATAAGGGTTGTCTCTTGATAGCTAGGATGGACAGCTTTTTCTCCACCAAATTCATCGAGACAAACTGATTGCATTGTGTCAATAGCAAACCTAAATATCAAAAATAAATTTTATTATCTTAGTTATTACTTATTAGATAGACAGTCTATCATTTCCTTAAACAAAATTCATATGAATAGTCAATGTCACTAAAACGAGTAAATAGACCAGAAAATGTAGCCCAAAGTGTATAAAAAAGAACCTCATGAATTCGTGGGCATCCTCTTGTCTTCCATAGCCAAGATTGCCACCAATGTTAGGTAACCGAGAAAGAATATTTATTGGTGAGAAGGGTTGTGGGCTCTGGCTTGCTCTCTCAACATGGGTTTGAAATTCACATAGAAAACACCAATCATTTCGTCTGCCTGAAAATAAAAGACAAATTATCATAAGAATAAGCAGCAAAGACATAGGAAGGAAAAAAGAATTCTGAATTCATTGTAGTCCATGAGTTTACATTCTCTCCGGTGGCCTTTCTCCAGCAAGTAAGCTACAAGCGGACGTGTATGTGTAAGACATTGTAGAACCACATTGGCAAAGCAACTGTAAAAGAAAGCAGAATCAAAACAGAACTTTATATGCACATGTCCAATAGATCATAGATGAATGAAATACAAATTGGTGCTGGCATGAGTGCACACGCTGATGATGTGCAGCACTCAGTAAAACCATCCAACTGATGATAAATCAAATATATTGGAAGGAAAACTGACAATAAATCAAAGAAATCACTAGGGTAGGTGTTACCTGTTTCCACAATTTAAGAGCCCACAAGGAGTAAATCCTGGTTTATTCCAATTGAAATATTTCACAAATTCCTCATATGGGAAAAGAACCTGAAAGTACGTCATACTGTTATTGCTGTCCGAAAGCAAAGTACGCGTTACCAAAAATAGTTCAAGATACAAAACAAAAGGAGAACTCTTTACCTCTTTTGGCTTTTTAATAGTCCTAGAGGTTCCACTCCCAGGAACCAGTGCAATCGAAGTACCTTTTTTATCACCCAAACCAGAGGCTTTCACTCCATGGTTCGTTGCAGCAGTCTGCACAGAAGTTACTTTGCATTTTCTTTTGTGCCCAGAAAGCCAGTGCTCTGCCTGGCACTTATGGGAGCTGTGAATAAAGATGGAAAGCATAAATAGCAATAGGCATGAATTAAAATTTTAAAATCACAGTTTTATCCACTTGCAGACAATATGAACACCCAAATAAATAAAACCACATTGGTCAATCAATTTGGAACCCTGTAGGCTCAACTTGAAAAATTCCAACCCAAATAATTGTAGATTCCTACACTAAGATGCACTTTAAAGGGCTTGCATGGACACTTACCGGAGGTCTAAAGTATATATTTTCTCTATGGCTTGCTAATAAGGCAGCAACAAGCTGGGGCAACTTATAATTGACAGTAGATATTTTATTAGTTGACAGTGCCCGGGTGAATACAAAATGTAAGTTAGGAATACAAGAATTCATTTAGCATGTTAAAAGACAGGGCAACACCTTCTCCTTTCATTGAGCACTATTTGAGTAACTGCTGATTATAAATGAATAGTTAATTGCATCAACTATAATTTGCTAATGGGAGTGTGACTAGCCCTATTATAACTTCTTTCCAGAGTTGTGCGGTTAAAGGGAGGAAAACGTAGAAACTAAGCGACTTTTGGAATCAATCATCAATGTCCCAAGCACAATAACTTTCTACACAGGAAGTGTACCCACATACAAAATTAAAGCAAAGTACCCCATTAAGATAGTGTCCATATCTATATTTTTGTGAAAATTCATAAAATTGAGAAATCCCACTAATTAAGTATTTTCCATAAACAATTGAAAACAAGACATTCCATTCCAGAATCCAGAGAGAAAAAGAATCATAGTTAATCTTCTTCATGTAATGAAATTAAAAACTGACAAAAATCATTACTTTACCAAATATAACCAAGAAAGACCTACAAATCTCCATCAATTACCAAATCAAAACCCATCAATTAAAACCAACAAAACAGGAGAAATAGTAGAGCATTACCAGTATCGAGCCTCCTTGCAGCGCGAGCACTTCTTGCTCCCAGGATTGCCGCAGACGATGCAGGTGGCGTCGTCCATCGGAAGTCCGGGCATTGGGCTGGCGGCGTGATGATTGGCGTCTCCTCCTGAGAAATTGGCGTCGACCTCGAAGTACTTAGAAGCCGTGTTCTTGACCAAGTATAGCAATGCGAGGACAATCACAAACACAGTGAAGATCAATTGAAGGAACCAATTCAGATCGAGCGACGATGATCCCGCAACATGCATCTACGCACAAACGCTGATCGATGCCTCGATCCTCTTCTTCCTGGGGTTTTTCATCGAGGAATCACACACACATCCACACAAAAAACCTAACCTACAGCACTGTCACTATCACTATCACCTGTCCCCTCCTTCACAATGCAATTCAATAAATATCTCCTTCAAATATTTCCTTCTTGCCGATTTCTTGGAGAATAAACACACGAGGAAAAAAATTACAGCTTTTCTCGATATATATACTAAAATACGTCGATTGAATTAGGGTTTTTCACCAATGGGACTCTAAAATTGGGGCAGAAATTGGGAAGAAGACGCAACCACAGGAACTCCAAATAACTGGGGTCCTATTACGTTTCACTCTCGTAATTCCAAAACTTTGTGTTGTTTCTTCTTTTTTCTGGAAGTTTCGTTACTTCCTATAAATAGATAGATCTACATAGACAGGTCACAGGTGTACAGAGCTGGTTTATTGCTTGGAGGAACATAACAGTAAAAATACGTTAAGGAAAAGGTTTAATAATTCTTGATTGTACTTTACTATGTGGTGCAGTTGGCAACCTATTGTACAATTAGGTTTAATAATACTCAAGGATAGTGACGCAGTTGACAATACAGATTGCGTGAGTGAGAAGAGCGCATGCGTTCGATCTTCGCTCAACACACTCATGAGAAGAGGTGAAGACTTTAACTGTGAACAAACATCAAATGAGAATTTATTTGGGTGTGATAAAACGACTTAAAGGTGTCAACCGCCAATGTGCAGGCCCGCTCAAGAACCTCACGGTACAAACTAAAAAAAGGTTTAATAATTCTTGATTGTACTTTACTATGTGGTTGTGGGCAGTTAGTTAGCTCCTAATTACCAGTAATTAATGAGATCAACATCTTATTGTATTTGCACATGTGCTGCCTCTCCCATGTGTTTTATTCATTTTTGAGAAAATTACACATACCATACTGTAATTTACGTCTTTTATACATATCTATCTTGAACTTTAGTTTGTAACTATTGACTACTATGTACTATGTCAAATAACTTTCCATCCACTATTTCCGTGAAAGTTAACAGAATTTGGCTAGTGAAAGAGAATATTTTTAGAATATTCCGTTAACTTTTGACGAAAATAGTGGACGGAAAGTTATCCGACATAATACAGGGTAGTCAATAGCTACAAACTAAAGTTCAGAATAGGTATGTGTAAAATGTGTAAAGTACAGTGTGAGTATACGTAATTTTCCCTTCATTTTTCTCTTCTTGTTTTACAAAAATTGTCGATAAGATTCAAATATTTTATTGGTGCATAAAACAAGAAAACACATAAAAAAAATTAAAAATGTGTGTGGATGTTTTAAAAGTGTCAATACATTATACATATAAAACACATGTACAAAACCATACATAAATTTCATGTGTTTTTTTTATTTGTTAATAATTTATAAATCTATACATATTATAAAAGCTGGAAAAAAAAACAGGTTTATAATGCGTATTAGAGCGTCACGTCATCACATCTATACATACTATAAAAGTTGAACAAAAAAAACAGGTTTATAATGCATATTAGAGCGTCACGTCATCACATTTTTAGTTTTGACACAAACTTTTGCTTAATTATAATTTTCGTATAAGCTTTTCTTGTTTAATTATAATTTAAAACTAATTGTGTAATAAAGAAGGAAATTTTTTATTGGATTTACAGTGAGAATTTCTTATAACTAAAAATAATTACCTAAAAAATTCCTAAAAAATTATTACCTAAATAATTTTTTTAATCAAATTTTACAATATAGTTTAAGGAAACATAAAAGATGTCATAATTTAATTTATAGTAAGTATTTTATAATATTCTTTTTCCATACCATAAAACTTAATTACAATTACCGTAATGTAATTTTTGCAAGTGTCCTAATTTTATTTAACTCTTTGTTAATTAAGATATTATTATAAGTTAATAATTGTATTTATAAAACTAGAAATTGCCTAAATTTGACATTTTCAATGAGGTAATTACTATCATAATTCATAAGGTTTGCTTACAATAA
>JAYMTH010000805.1:0-17862 GCA_036897465.1 Pelargonium australe | reverse complement strand
ACGGTGCATATAAACAATAACAAAATAATAATAATAATAATAATTTAACCATTTTATCTCACAAGAACAAGACCACACAACCACCAGTAAGCAAGTAGGTGGCTCGCCGGAATTTCCCACCCCCCTCCACTTCTTGTGCTCTTTTTGACCTACAGATATTTACATATAAAATCATTTTTTTATAAGTTATAATTAATTATTAATTAATGTTGTTTAATTAGAAGAATCTATATGATAATGACAGCATTTAATAATTAATTACTCAAACTCATTTTCAGATGCTTTATGTTGCTTCTCTGTTGAGAAGCTTTCATAAATATAAATATCCAAACAGCTCTCTCTATCTGCTACCTTAATCGCATACAAAATCTCTCTCTACATTTCCTTATCCGTACACCCAAAACCTTTCTCTCTCTAAAAACATCTATATCTATGTATCTGTAAACAACAGAGAGCCCTACAAAAAATACCTGATTCTATAGATCATGATCAAAGACTCGCATGCAAGTGGTGACCACCACCTCTCCGCCGCCGGATGGGGAGTTTCCGGCGACGGAGAGCTCTGGCTTGACTCCGGTCAATCCCACGAGGATCTCCTCGCCGATGTCGATGACTCTCTGTTTTACAACGGCGGCGACTTCCCTCCTCTGCCGGACTTCCCTTGCATGTCCTCCTCGTCTTCCTCTTCGTCCACTCCGGCGCCGTCCAAGCCCATCGCCGCCGTCTCCTCCTCGTCTTCCTACTCGGCTTCGTCTGTTTCTCATCCGGTCTTGAAGTCTGAGAACGGAGAGTACTCGTCGCAGCCGGCTTTGTCGTCGACGGCGTCTATGGAGGTGGCGGAGAATTTCGAGTTCTTGGATCTGATGGAGAGCAACGATTTCTTCGATCCGTGCTCGCTTTTTCAAGATTATCCTATGGAGGATTTTGAAGTGCCTGATTTGAGACAAGATCGGGACGATCCACTGATATACAGTCAAGAAAACCAAGATCAGTTCATGACTATTCCGACTACTAATAATAATATTATTACTAAAGACGGTTTTATTCGTCAGCACTCGGAGTCCATAGACTTTATGAGCTCCGAGTCTGACGATCTCGGCGCAGTGTTTCTTGAGTGGCTGAAAACCAACAAAGAAACAGTCTGCGCCGAGGATCTGAGGAGGGTGAAGATCAAGAAGGCCACCATCGAGTGCGCAGCGAAGCGGCTCGGTGGCGGAAAAGAAGCTATGAAGCAGCTTTTGAAGTTGGTGCTCGAGTGGGTCCAAAACAATCAACTCCGGAAGAGGAAGCCGAGAGAGGCTGAGGCGGTGGCGGCCGCCTCAGCCAAAACTGTCCCCAACCTCCAGAACCAGAACCCTAACTCACTCCATTTCTCACAATCCTCATGGAACGCTATGGAAGCTCCCACCTACGACCCGACCGCCCAGGCGCGGTGTTTTGCTCCGGTGGCGGGGTATAATACAGCTGACCAGCCCTATCTCCCGGCGCCGGAGTATCACATGCAGATTGAGTCTGCTCCGGTGTGGCCAGCTTCTCAATTCTCTTACGGCTCGTTTGCGGATCCGAATCTTTGCTCCCGTCAGCCGGCGCTGATGGCAGGCTACGGCGGGAGCCAGTATTTTTCCGGCGGCGGCCCGGAGAAGCTGGTGAGATTGGGGTCCTCGGCGACTAAAGAAGCTAGGAAGAAGAGGATGGCGAGGCAGAGGCGGTTCTTGACGCACCACCGGAACCAACAGCACAGCACCAACCAGCAAAATCAGAGCTCAGATCAGCAACATGCAAGGATTGGGGGTGAGAGTTGCACCCCCGGTGGTGGGGCCAATCCGGGGAATTGGATGTATCATTGGCCCTCCGGGATGGCCCCACCGGCGGTGGTTCCGGTGGATGTCCCGAAGGTGCAGCCGGCGGATCGGCCAGCCGCGCAAGCTATGAAACCGAGCACAACGGCTGACCGGCGGCAGGTGGGTTGGTGATTTAATTTAATTAGGAAAGTTTTTGTTTTATTATTTTCAATATTTGAGTATTTGGTGAAATTAATTAATGTATTTTTATATATGTGGTTAATTTGTGTTTTTTAGGGATGGAAGCCAGAGAAGAATCTGAGGTTTCTGTTGCAGAAAGTGTTGAAACAAAGTGATGTTGGTAATCTTGGAAGAATTGTGCTGCCAAAGGTAAATTCATAACTTTAAATTTGAAATTAAATGAACAATCTAAACCCAAAAATGAACTTTATTTGGATACTGATAATGTTCTTGAATGTTGAAAAATTGATTGGTTTCGATTCGATTGGATCAATTATCAGAAAGAAGCCGAAACCCATCTGCCCGAATTGGAAGCTCGAGATGGCATTTCTATCACCATGGAAGACATTGGGACGTCTCGAGTTTGGAACATGAGATATAGGTATTCCCTAAATTTCCTAATCAATAAACCCTAATTTTTCGATTACGTTCTTCGATTTGATTTTGGATTAGCCGGTGCATATGGACTAAATCAATCTTTTTCTCGTTTTGTTTCTTTTCGATCTTTTGTTCGTGGAGTTTCAGGTTCTGGCCAAACAACAAAAGCAGGATGTATCTCCTAGAAAACACAGGTTTGTAGTTGAAATTGATTTCTAGCTATAATACTAGTTAACATTTTATGGCAATTTCGTAATTATCTCAACAAATCTATGTTCTTCAATTCAGGAGATTTTGTTAAGGCTAATGGACTCCAAGAAGGTGATTTCATAGTCATTTACTCAGATGTCAAATGTGGCAAATATGTAAGTACCTACCAATCCAATCAATTTTGCAAAATTGCCTTAATTTTATGTGCATTTTAGTCTAATTTGGGTGTTATAAGCATCAATGCCAGTTATGTATCTATGTAACTGACTAGATGTGTCATGTTTCATTAGCTGATACGGGGAGTGAAAGTACGACAACCAGGACCAAAGTCCGAGACAAAAAGGCCAGCAAAGTCGCAAAGGAATCAGCAATCTGCCTCCCCAGCTGGCAACGGTTCGTCAACTTTACCCGTCACACAAATGGTGAAGTAGGGGAGAATCGACAAAAACCCTAATGGCAACTTTTGTCGCAATGGCATGAAAAGTGAAATATATTAAAAGTGGATGGAGTAAGATCCTAATATTGCGCGGTCCGTCCTTGATTCCCTCCGGAGTCTAGGCGTATCCAACCATCTTCGTCGCGTTTAATTAAGGTCAAAATCAGGCGAAAGACTTGCCGGAGATTGGTGCATAGTTATGAAATTCAGGTACTAATGTCATGTTATAATTTTCTTGGTATCATGGCATTGGCTTAGGTTGATGAGTATAGTTGGCTTAATTTAAAATCTTTGAGACTTGAGAGCTAAGGAAGTGTATATTTAGCCGTTGATAGTTTATGTTTTTGATGCGTGTTATTGCAGTCTTGTGGGGATCACATATTGTCTGAAAATACATTCATAGTATCATATATTATAATGTAATAATCTTTTATAGTATCATATTATATGTTTCTACCTTTACATAGGAAATTGGATGTTGTGATGATGGTACATTATTTTCTGTTTTTCATGCCAAAATCTTGAATTTCTTTCTTTCTAATTTTCTTGTGTATAATAGATGTTGTTGCTTAAGTTAACGGGTATTTAATTATTGTCTTTAAAATACGCATTTTTGCTTGTTCAAGTCGCATATAACATACTTGATTTAGTCTTGGGGTTAGTTATAGTTTGTAGTAAGTTTCGAGTCAGATTGAGTTTGTTCGATGTTATGACTGGGCTGCCCCAGAGTCTCTTGGGTGTGGCTCAAGCCCTATTATTCGGTAAATCATAGGGCTTTGGTTCTTTCAATCTCCAAAACTACACACACTATATTTGTAGCTCTTAATGGAGAAAACTACTTACATCCAAAGAAGACTATGGAGTTGGCAAATAAACCCTTAATATTGCACAAAAATGGCAAGAAGAATACCAGATGAATTGCCATGTCATTGATATAAATATTGTACCATTAAATTGAAGTCACATCAACATTTCTAGTAAAAAATATGATAAAATGTAATACATAATCTAATTTAAGTTCAGAGATTAATCTAAACCGTGTTAGCATAAAATGTAACAATTTAAATGCACATTTTTTTTTATCATATATATTTATAGTCAAGAGCCCAACAAAATCCAACTAAGCCCAATCTTTTTGGAAAATGGGCCTAACAAAACAAAAAATTGTGGGCCCATTGTTGTGAGGCTGAGAAGTGCTAATTGCTAAAGCAAGCTCTGTTTCTGTACAATCTGTTCTGTTGTGTTATTGTGTTCTTCATTTTCTCAAAGTTCACAAATTACCAAATATATTTGAAAAAAAACACAGTCCCTAACAATGGCTTCTTCAGTAATTATCCACAAACTATCCTCAGTTTCTCCAAAATTCTTCAGTAATCAAACCCTAAACCTCTCCAATCAATCTCTATCTCTGCCTTCAAAAATCCAATTCAAGCCTCTCAGACCTCAAAAACCTTGCAACTCGACAGTTATTTTGGCGGCGCAATCCAATGTTTTGAAAGGTCGGTTTCACTTTTTGTTTGGTTATCATAAATGGGTTTGATTCATTTTCATGTGGGTTTGTGGATTCTGATTGTTATAGTATTGGTTTCATTTATTTATTGTAAAAAAGGAACCATTTTTATTGTTTTTGTCTGGATAATTTAGCTGAAAATATAGGATAGTGTGCAAATTATCATGAAAAAAAAAAGCATGTTTATGTGTATGCCACTATGTTAAATTTTGTTGTGTGGACAATTATGAGCCTTTTTAGCTTATGTTTTGTTCATTGGTTGCTAGTTTCTTGTAGATTGAGGGTATGAGTTGAAAATCGAAGAGTGTATAAGGGCTAAAACAGTATTTTCTTATGTTAAAGAGGTAACAATGTGGAAGGGTTACTAAATGTAAAGTTAGTTAAGTGTTGTGGAAAATTCTAGAGGTTAGTTGTGTATTTGTGAGCAGTACTGCTGGTTAGTTATTTGTAATTACCCCTAAACTTGAGTGGTAGTTGTGTACAAGAAGGCACAAACATGAGACTATAGGAAGAGGTTTGTTTGACTTGACAGCTTTTAGTTTGGAGCCGAAGAGTTTTGTTCTAGCAATATGGCGAGATGGGTAATTGAGTATGTTTCTCGAAAGATCTCGGCTTCATTTCCCATTCTTTAAGATATATACAAAAAGCTATAATTAAAAAAAAAAAAAAAAAAAAAAAAAGACTCCCTCCATTTCGTGCTGATTTCAGTTGTAATTTGTTTGAGAGTAGTTCTTCAAACAGCGTGGAAGGTTGGTAAAGATGGAGTTGAGGCAGCGACTGATCTTGTGCCCGTAAGTCTATTTTTTTTCATGTCCTCTATCCCGAAACTTGTTAATGGGTTGATTGATATGTAGAGTAGTTGATGTTTTTTTCAACTGTTATACAAAAATAAGTAATCTTTTTGCATTTCTTCTCTCGTGTTAGGACTCTGTACCAAGGCCGATTGCAAAGGTTTCTGTAACTTTTGTTGCATTGGCTTTATCACTATTTGTACTCAAGTCATTTCTCTCTACGGCTTTCTTTGTGCTGGTATGTTTTCCATCTCTCTTCAACCTATGAAGATTTGAGCATGAAATGCTGTTTATGCTTGCTTTTGTAGTCTCAAATTTTGTTACTAACGAAAGTTGATCCATTTTGCTCATATTAGCAATTGCTTCTCTTATATAAGCAGCACGTACCTCTTTCATTGTTGGATTCTACTTGTTCCCGATGATTTTTTGGATAGGGATAAGGTTGTAATTATACATGTTTGTGGACAATTAGAACCCTTCCGAAATTTCCTTCGATTTGTGGAGACCTGTGAGTTGTGATAATTGCATTTCAACACAAGGAAAAACCATTACATTCCTAATCGGGTAACTTCTTGGTAGAGCTGACAGTTTGCACCCGACATTCGACCCTCATTTTTGCGGGTTCGGGTCGCACTAAAAATATCCCCAGTTAATTTCCGAGTCGGGTTTCCCTAGAAGATGTGCACATCAGGTCAGGTAATACTTACATTTTACCAAACAAACCCGCACTTTTTGTGGCTCAGGTTAGGTTATGCCTTTCAACCTGATCCGAAATCAAAATGGCCAGCTCTGCTTCTTGGCTCTTAGGAACCAACCAGGCCATCATAGAATTTGATATTCACCTTTTTCCCGCCATCTCCTTTTAAGATATTTTGTAGATGATTTGGAACCAGAAGTAACGGTCACGTTAAAATTCGTTCATAGCCGTACTACTATTTCCCTACTTAAGGGCGAGCCAATGAGCCTCGACGCAAGAGTAATGTTGCTACCTTTTGACCTTGAGGTAACAACTTCACATTGGGGAAACAACATTTATTCTAAGCAGGGCTAGGACTGCGCACAAAACTGACCCTCCTTTGACCCCGCATTGAACTTGAACGATGAAGAGAGTCTCGTGCATTGAGCCTCCCTTTTTCTTGACTATCTATGTACCTTATGCATTATATGTTTGTTTACCAGGCAACGATGGGACTCGTGTACTTCATATTCATAGCGTTGAACAAGGACGAAGGCCCAAAAGGAGGCGGCGGCGGCGGCCCTAGCGGAGGAGGAGGTGGAGGCAACTCCTCCGCAGAGGACAGTTTAGAAGAAGCAAGAAGAATAATGGAAAAATACAAGTAACAAGCGAACATGGTTCTTGTTCAGGGGTGTACACTGGAAAGATAGGTAAAAGGTTGGTTTTGATTAAACTTGTGTAGTGAACTTGGGATGTATCTGAATGGTGCTTGAAATTTGTTATATATTCTTTATATTGTGTATAGCTCCATGGTATATATATAATGGTAGCTTGGTTTCTGGTTTTCTTGAGCACATATAGCCTCTTTAGCAGTGTGGATGGTGAATTTTCATCTTTTGAATTTTCCACTTGTTGAGTAGACTCAATTGAAGTAACTGACACGGCTGCACTTTTGTACATCCAATTCGAGCCGAACTCGCGGATACTTGAAATTCGATATGCGGTATAAAGTAGACACAGTCAGTTTTTGAGTCGGACCAAGTTAGGCAATTGCACATCTTACTCAACTTTAAATCTAGAATTCATCTTCAGAGAAAGAATTAATGCATTGGAATTCACTATGACACGATATAAGACAGTAATTTACAAAGTGAGCGAGTGAATTTGTATCTCTAGCCAAGGGAGTATTTATAGGGAACATTTGATTGTGATTGCTGGAAAGTATTTATATATCATTAGATAGGTTTAAATTAGGCATGTCATGTCCAAAAACGACCTGAAATCCAATTTGTCAATTCTGCGGCCACCATAAATAACAATGTTCCAAAACGGTTAGAAATAGTGAATCACAGGACATTGTAGATCTTAGAAGACAATAAATACAAACTAGTTTCAAAACAAAGCCAAAGTATCTAATGACAAAGTCTCTGTAATTATCTTCTCAAATATATTATCCATTACAAGAGGAATTGTGAGACTATTAACAAAATCAACAAAGTGGAGGCTACATCGGGCACATAACGAAGCTATATGATCTGACAACATTTGTAAGACAGACACAGTAAATGTACATTTGTCAAATACAAGGAAGCAATGTCAAGTGAAGTGGACGAACTGGGTGGACAAGCTCATAGCTCAATATAGCTACAACAGCAATAGGGGTTGGGAAGATGAAAATTTGTTCTTCCCCTTTCTTGTGCTTTTTACTCTGTTTTTTTTTTTTTTTTTTTTAAATACTTTTATGGGTTTGGGATTGGGATAGGATATTTGGACCTGATAGAATTAACAAGTACGGCCGGACCGGCACGTAAGGGCACCAGCCCCGGAAGTGAGGGAACCAACCATGGAGGAGGACTTTGCCCCTAAGCTAGAGGCTCGGGCGTAGCTGGATGCGGCTCCGGTTCCAGATGGTATGAAGTAGGCTCCGTTTAGGAGTAGGTCACCTTCGGATCTCCAGTTCCAGTGCCTCCATATACTAGCAGATGGCTGCTCCCTTTTCGTTACCTGATTCAGGACAAGTTCGAACCAATGTTTTAAAAACCGAACTAGAAAGTTGAATCAATAAAGGACAATAAAGTCGTTTCTTAAATAATGGTGAGGTCCGCTACATAATTTTTTTTGTCAAAACTCTCTAGGGTCTTCTGATCGTACTTTTATTATTTTCTTTACTCGTCGCACGACTCATATTTTTTATTCTCTTTCCGGATAATTAATTTGTTGAGAGTGATAGTAAAGTGTGTACCTCTTTAGCAAAAGGGTTGGCAGGGGCAAGGTATCTGTTGCCCTGGCTGTTAATGGTTGGATCAGCACTTCCTCCAATTGCATACATTTCCCAGTGAGTGTAGTCATTGTTCACTACATGGAAATACCCATGTCTACATCTGCAATTTCAACTCAGTTATTAGCACAATACTCAGTAACATTAAAAACCATGACCCACATCACACAAAAGGAAGTGTTTTATTTTCAGTTTTTTTTTTTTACCTTGGCATTCTCTGGATAAGACCTTCACCAAAATGATTGTAGGCTATGGTCACTTGCATTTGCTTGTCCCTTGTGTAGGAGTCACTGTGTCCCAATAGCATCACCTATGTTCACAAAAACAAAATGTTATCCCATCCCTTCAGTCAACATGACAACAACACAAAAAAAAAATGGTAAATATGTTTATCGGGCCACTTTTTGCTAGCTCGTGACACATTTTACAAGTAATATAGGTTATGTGCTGAAATTTGATTTGCTAATCGGGCAATGGGACTAATGCGGGTCATTCGTATTTTACAACTTTTCATCGGTTATAACTTCACCCACTAAGTGATGAAACACATTAGAACCGATGAAAAGTTGTCTGATACAAATTATATATTATAGCCCGTTAGGCTCGCATTGCCAGGTATAGCTAAAATCATGCCAAACCCGCTGGTCTATCATCCGAGTTTCAATTAAACGGGTTGGAATGGCTGGTTCAATCCTTAAATCATTGCTAAATACTATAAACCTCCCAAGTCTTTTTTTTCAATGCACAAAATAAGTGAAGAAGCTAAGTAGCAAAAATGGATTACCTCGTTATGGTGAGTGAAGTAGTTGTTGGAGACAGTTATGGCAGTTGATCCCATAATGGCATCAACGAGCCCATCAGCACAATTGGACAGAGAATTGTGATCAATCCAAATATGGCTCGCCCCAAAAATGGAAATAGCATCCCCATCGGCCATCGTCCTCCACCCATAATGAGTCGGCGAGCTCCGGACCATGGCGTTTCCGGTGGGCTTGCAGTCGTGGATATGGAGGCCGTGGATGATGACATTGGTGATGAACTGGATGGTGATGCAAGCTCCATAGGCAATGTGGACATTGACGCCACGAGCGTCGATGGTCTTGAAGCTGTTCATGATGAGCTCCTGCTTCAGGGTGATCACCATGTCCCTCTTGAACACAATCCAGAGAGGCCTCTCTTGGATCACGGCGTGCCTGAGGGTCCCCGGGTGGGGGTTCACGGGGTCGTCGTCGTTGGGGTCGCTCACGACGTAGTACTTGCCGTCGCGACCACCGACGGCGTTGCGACCGAAGCCGATGGCACAGTTGGCGAGGTGTTTGCGGCGCAAGTACCAGCGGCGGTCGCAGCGCCAGCAGTCGTCTATGGGGTTGCCGGAGCCGCAGGACAAGTATCCTAATCTCCTCCTCTCCGTGCTGTTGCGAATGACCCTGATGCCAATTTTGGAAGAAAATGTTAATTTTCATAGATTTGTTATAAGACGAATACATACATTTATCATTTTTTTTCTATCTCAAATTTGAAATAAATACATTCATTTTGAGACAAGAGTATATAGAATCAAAATATATGTTTTGACTTTTTAAACATCACACTATTATCTAATCATAATTACTATACTTAACCTCAAAATTGAAACAGATATAAATAAATTCATGTTGAACAAGACAAAGCATAGAAGGAGACTCTCATTCCCATCTCAAATTGATGTTGAGAGTAGAAATGAAAAAATGTATCCCTTATTTTCTCATATTGAAAATTTTGAGTTTGTCATATGGGGAGAGAAATTTGTCATCTCTATTTCTTAACATGTAGGACATATACAATTACATGTGAGACAGTGAATTTTTATATAAAATAATTGACGCTTCAATTTATCATCTGTCGTGTCAACATTATGTTCTTCGGTTAATATATTAAAATCATTTCTCATTTTAACCCAGTTGATATTCACATGAAAAACACTTTACATTCCAAAATGTAATCAACAATTATGATATAACCATGGTATATTTAACTACCTAAACAAACCACAGTACAATACTAAAAGGATCAACGTTGACACTTGATAATAGGCAAAATTTGTGCAAACAAAAAATTGAGTAGAAGAGTTGAAAACGTGAAGGACCCAACAAAAGGAACGTGGCTACACGAGTTAATTAATGAGGGAATGGCAATATGGGGAGTTTTGGAAATTAGGTGCAGAGAGGTGGGGAGAGAGCTAATTCTTGTCTGGTAGCTTTAAATGTGTCGGTGGCTCCAACTTTCTCTCTATGCTCTTATGTGCTCTATATAGAGAGTAGTGAAAATTGGGTATCAATTAATGAGATCTCATGGTAGTAGCGGCATTGATGAACCCATTTTCTGTCCTTTAAGCCTTAAAACTAAAAGCCAGATATGCTATTCGTGGCTTCATAGTCTTGGGCACAGCCTGGAGAAAAAGGAGTAAAATTTAAGGACCCTACCCTACCAGGACCAGTGATTTGTTTTGTTAGGTCCATAATTTGAACTGGTTCTCACATCGCACGCAAAAAAAGGAACATCGCTACAATGCACCTATGTGATACATATCATTTAGATAGTGTATCGTAATGTGATACGTATGTATCATATGATACAACCATGGTTTGAATTCGTGGGTACTTAATATTCGACCATTATTTTTTAGGATAGAACTCCCAACTCTTGCGGGTCGGATTCGAGTGCATATATGAGACATTTTAATTTGGACTTAAAATATTCGAACGTGATTGACATCAATCATTTTATTTGCAATCAATTTCTGACTCAAAAGTTTTTGGGTTCAAACATAAAATGAACCCGATCAAATATTTGGTCGGGTTGTTTTTAGAAAATTGTGGATCGGATGGACCCGTGCATTTTATACATAAAACCCGAATAGACTCTTCCTATTTTTTATTTGGATTTAGATATTCAATCGACTTAAAATCTGAGTTGTCATCTCTAAATTATGTGTAGGTTATACATGAGGAGAGTGTGAACAAGTCCCACATCAACCTATAAAAACACTTAATATGGTAGTTACTAGTTTATATATTCTACCTAAGGGTTTAAATTTAGGAGTTGAGCAGCTTAACAAACCAAAAATTTGCTCAAACACCAACTACCATATTTATGATATAAATAGCATGGTTTCTGATACTTTCATGTGATGCAGTACAAGGATAAAAACAGCAGCACCATACAGACAGGTCATGGCCTTGGGATAAAATCTGGATAAGGAGGAGAAAAAGACAAGAAAGGAATAGAAAATTAATCAAAGACACACAGATCTATGGACATGGGCATGTGGGTAAGCTGGCAAACAAAAGAGATTGCAGCAGAGAACATGGAATCAAAGAGCTTAGAACATGGCCATTGATTCTTAATCCAGAGACTAATTAAATAAAATGTCTGAACTGCTATACAGAGAATTAATAGCACCAGAGAGCTAAATCATGCAGCAAATCCTTGAAATTGGGATTTTGTAGAAATGACAAAAATTATATTAATAAATGTTGGTAACAAGTAACAAAAACTCGTTTCTGAAATATTCTAGCTTAACAGGAATGGTCGGTGGCATGCAATTACCAATCAAATGAAGCATGTAAGCAACAAATGGAGGTAGTTTTTTCATATAAAAAAATATATGGTAAGTGACAAGAAAGATGATGGACAATTAGAAAACCCCATGCCTGTGTTTTTGCCATATCTACCTACCATCAAATCCTTTGACTGGAAATTTACGAGTTGAAAAAGAGGGTTCGAGCTTGGAATTTTTTTTTTTCTTTTTTCACACAGACAATGCACGTGTTTTCTTATCTTATGAATCATCGGTAATTAAAACGTAGTAAATGATCAAAATGACTCATTGATATGATTGAAGTGCTACTTCAGTTACATAAAAAAATATGCATAGGTAAGAGTTAAGAGTATGTGTAGTAATGTGTTTTCACATTAATTCTAGCACATGTTAAGTGCACATAAGAACATTATCAAATTTGATGCATGAAGGTGCGTAGTAATAAAAACTCGAACACGCAAATCAGTTGGATTTTATAAAGCACGGGTTGGACAAAGATACATAATTTATGACAAAATATTTCACAATGTTACAAAAACGCATAAATTCGCATCTCAAAATATATGGGTCGGTTCTAAAACTCTTGAAGTTCTTTTTATAATACGAATATATGATTAAATGTACAAATAAACGTACGAATAGATAAACATCGCGTGTCAATATGTAGTAGTTGAATATATATGCTTATACTTACGAGAAAATTGAAAGGGACATGTAAACATTAAACATGGTTCATGTGTAAGGTATCAATCAACAGGCCTTTTGTGGATTTGTTTGTTTTAATTATTCTTGTCATGTGACACAATGTGAGTCCTCTACACTCTTTAGCACATTATTACCAATAAACAAAACTGATATTGGAAAGGAATTTAAATACTAACAAACACAGCATCTCGAAAATTGGATCTAAATATCTAATCCCTTATTGGAAGAGAAAGAGACTCACATGTTAACCATGGAAGCTACCTCCTCTGGATTTTCCACTGCATGTTCATTCCAATCACCATCGTCCACTCTGAACAAAAAATCAACCAATTTAATCAATCAAAATTGCAGAGAAGAACCATGAATTGGCCAATAAGGTTCAACAAAACGGCACTGAAATTACAGAGCTATCCTCGTGACATTCAGTACTTGAAATTGCTAAGATGTAAATTATGAAGTTCGTGAGGGGTGGTTTTGTAAATTCAGAGTCACACCGTCTCTCACTCGACTCTCAGTCCAGAAAGTAGTTAAGTCACAGTAACTTTTTCTTTCAAGTTCTGAAACAGAGCAACAGAATTAACGCTCCAGATTTCGCTATCTCGATCTCGAATATTCGTTCCGAGGAATCGGACGGTCATGATTTGAATATCAGTGAGATGATGAGAAAGCAGAGAGACTAGAGAGCTTTGTAGCTTACCGATCCGCCATTGACGAGTTCTTCAAGCTCTGCAAATGCTCCTCCGCTTCAAAACTGACCGTACAAAACACAAGGAATCGATTAGTAAATCAGTTTCGAGAATCCAAATCTGGACTGATTCTTCAAATTCACATCATCAATGAGCCAAACACGCAGAAACAGAGTCACCGAGAAAGAGAATTAAAAAAACGAAGACAATGCTAGAAAAATTGAGTCTCTGAACTACCGATCCAATGTAGAAAATGCAGTGAGAAACAAAACCTGAAGCGTAAATGTACCTCGTGGATTTTACAATCTGCTCCTCCTCCTGATACGTCGCCGAAGCAGAAGAGACTCTTACGCAAACCACAAG
Source organism: Pelargonium australe (assembly GCA_036897465.1). Lineage (NCBI taxonomy): Eukaryota > Viridiplantae > Streptophyta > Magnoliopsida > Geraniales > Geraniaceae > Pelargonium > Pelargonium australe. The sequence continues at coordinate 4,228 of JAYMTH010000805.1, read as the reverse complement.
AACCAGAAACAGCAGCGACCATAGGCAACGCCATCGCAGAGAGACCGCCATTTTCGAGCGAAGTATCAGAACTGAGAGGAAAATAGCTGAAAATTTTCTCCAAGTTTTTCTGTTTGGATGTCGAGAAAAGAAAGGAAAATGGGAGGGAGCGAGTGTTGTCGAGTCAAAGAGACTCTGATAAAGCAATCCTTTTATAGCTAATAAGACATCGCGGGTATTAGAAAGCTGCCTAACGCCGTTAAGTTTCACAGTTAGCTTTTCTTAACTATCGATAAGTCAATTAACAAATATTACGATTATTTATACTTTCATTTTTGATCTGATAATTCAAGTTTTGAGTTAAAAATGCATTTCTATAAGCCGAGCCACATAGTTGCGGGTGGAAAGTGGACAATAAATGTGGTTTTATATAAAACGTGTGATACAAAAACAGAAATATCGAATTGACATGAAAAATCATCATTCTTTCAATTGAATTAATCGAACAATTATGTAGTTCAAACTTCGTATACTCAAATACATGTCAAATTTTATTTTCGGTAAAAATTCATTAAATACGTTACAACAATAATATTTCGATTTTGGTAAAAATATTTGAGATCAAACTGAGAAGTACTAGGTTGAACTCAACCTGCAAGAGATGTGGATTTCATATTTGTACCACAAAATGTGTTGGCTTAATGTGAATTTGCTTATCCTGCCCCAAAATTATTTGGAGTCTATGTTGTGTGATCTTAACTTTTACAAGTTCAACTTGAATTTAAAACAAATTTTGAGTTTAAATTGTCGTCTCTAAATTATACTGATATGAACTCAATTTATCCAGACTTACTAAGTTATGTACACTTTACTATGTTAAACACTATTAGTAACACATAATGTGATAATTTTGTCGAAACACGAAACAAAATTGGCTTGTTTGACTGGATCACACATTTTATAATTGTGCCGTGTTCGTGTTGTAGATCCCAAAACACATACGCGTGATCAATTAGACCATGTTGCGACACACACTTAAGATTACGCATGTAAATCAATCATAATAACATGTCGAATGTATTAGATAATTTCGTGTCAAACGTGTAGATTCTATTGTGCATTATGTGTTGAGTTGTTTTCGTGCCTAATACGGCATAAATTACCATATTGAATGTGTCGTGAATACATTTTGTTCGTGTGTTAACTGTTTTGTAGAATTATAAAACATGTCGTATTCGTGTTGAATCGCACTCAATATGATACGAAAACGATCGACTCATTATTACATCAATTTCCGAAAGAAAAAAGAAAACACTCTGTTAATGAGCTCTCCAGCCTCCAGCGTGGCAAGTGTGTCGGTCACTAACGTGCCATGCTCTGTGTTGGTGACACGTCAGAGCAAAGGACCACGAGGCCATGTCAGCAACATGGTTTTTAAAAATTAATTGAATTTACTGACAATGTGACATTTATTTCATACTCGCCGGTGGCGGTTGAAATAAATAATCGCTGATTCTGTTCACCACGTAGCCACGTGGACGACGTAACAGAACCTAACTAAATTTGCGGTAACGTACAGGTGGCGTGGGAATATAAATTATTAAATATATACATAAACAAATGAGGTCAACGGACAGGTGTCGTTTCCGGTGAGTACGGTACTATCTGTCTGCGTACACTACCGGTTCTTCCGGTTCCTGTCCGTACTCTTACTTCTTGTCACAATTAGATGCATTATATTTGCAAAGCTACATTTTCCTGTAAAATAATTTATAGTTGTACGATTTATTAGTATCAAAACATGTTAGGTCAAACGGTTTGAGTGTTTTGAATTTTGTTTGAGATCTCGAAATCAAATAATTAATTAATCAATAATGTTGGATCAAACAGTTAAAGTGTTTTGAATTTTCTTTTAGGTCTTATGTTCGAGCCTCCTTACAGCATGTTGTGTATTAAAATCTCGTTTTAAACTTTTTACCATTAGTGGTGGCTCATCTTGTTCGATAAGTTTGCAGATATCTTGTTACTTTTGCCTTCACTATATACTGGTTTGCGAGAGTGCGTTTGCTACAAGATTGATTTATATGTCTTATTACTTAAATTGTTACTATTTATGGTCCAATTTAAATATTTATAAAAAAAATTACATCTCCAATTCATTTTAGCAACAATTAGGCCTAAGTCAAATTCAAATGTGGAAGTGTTCCAAATCTTCCTTATAAGATTGAAACATTTGGACTCAATCTATGGTTAGAGAACCCACATTTTGATCAAATAACAATTAATGAATTCATAAATTCCTCCACAATATTATTTAATATTAAATAAATAATATGTGTGTTGGAGTTTTCTCATTTGTGGCAAAACCCATATGAAATGACATTGAATGTGAAAGTGCCCATAAAATGTAGGGTAGTGTGGGTCTAAAAATCACATTTAGAAGTGGATAGAAATGATCATGGAATGGATTCAATCCAACCATCTATTTTCATACCTAGTAGTTATGAGATCTACTTATCAACAACCTTCCCCTTTACTTGCTATTGAAAATGTTGTACTACACAATTCATTGCCCCTAAAGTTTTTCTCTAAATATCCAACTAGTAAAATAAAATAAGTATTCATCGTAACTGATAATTCAAATTTTGAAATACGAAATTGACCAGCGAAAAAAGTGGATCAATTCAAGTTACAAATTTATCATGAAAAATGTATATCGTTTGTGAGCTATCCAACCTGATACACCTCTTTTTAATGGTTTCGTAACTGTTTTGAAGTGTCTCCAATAAAGAGACAAATAGTAAATTTTGAAAAAACTTGTTGCCAACTTCTTTTTATTTATCTTATTTTAAAAGTACAAACTTTCATAAATTTGTACAAAATTTAAGGTTCAGTTACGAACATATATATTTATCATGTACAATCATCACGTAGCAGTTAAAGTGCATACAACAACGTATAACAAACTTACATAACAAAATTATATAGTAACTTAAGATTTTTCTTGAAATATATCTTCAGTTTTGACTATTTTATTGCCTGACTATGTGCAACGACGTGCACTTTAATTTATTTCCAAATACTAAACTAACATGTAAATTAAAATAGAGAAATTAATTGACTGAATTTGGTAATAGTAGCATCATAACATAGATAAAGAGAGATCATTAATGTTGGGATCAAAGTGCTAGAAAAATAGGAACAAGTAAACAAGTGAAAGCAAAGTTGGCAAATCCAAATGTTCCCTGCCTAACCTATCAAACCACATGCATGCAATGCACCTAATTATTGACTCCAATGATTCCATTTTTCTCCTTTGACATATCCATATAGAAAACCCCTATATTTTACATATTATTTTCCATTGTGTGCATAGTTAAGACTTAAGAGGAGAAATGATCGGAGAAAATACGAATTAATTTTTTTCACAGAGTGTCTGAGATGGATAAAGACTTCTCGGTGTACCGAAGATAGAATGCATCCTTGGTATTATTCATTCGTGAATTAAGACATCATATGCAATTGGGAGTTCTTCTAGGGATAAAAGCGAGTATCATTTGCATATATAAGGTACTCCGAGAGCAAGAAGAGACCACTTTTAAGTTTCTAAAGGCCAAGAATTGTTACCAGCTATTGCTCACTTGGCCATCTTGTTTGTTTTCTGGGTCATAAAGTTTGGAGTTCTATCAGTTTGCTGACCTTTTGGTTCTCTTGGCTTGGAAGAAACGACATGGTTTCAATGACAACTATCCTTCGGTTAGTAATGTTGTTCTGCGCATCCAGAGCTTGACTTTATCTTTAGTTTTTTGCCTAGATAGTTCTCTAGTCTCATCTGTTTCTTTCTCCGCTTGGGTGAACGATCCCTTGCTTTGCTTGTGTTAGGGATCGTCGTTCCGCTGTTTGTACTTTTATTTTTGCTCTTTGGACTTTTAATAATAAAAGTTACTGCTTGTCTATAAACAAAAAAAAAAAAGAACGTAACATGACAAGTTTAGCTAAATAAACTGAGTTGACATAACAATGCAAGTTTAACACAAACACATTTTGCATAACAAAACTAATTTGTCTAACATAATACACTCTAACACGTTTGACACGTAACAACTGTAAAACAATCAACTATTAAAATCTATACATACTATAAAAGCTGAACCAAAAAACAAGTTTATAATGTGTATTAGAGCGCCACATCATTAATTTTTTAGTTATGACACAAAATTTTACATAATTATAAAATCGACCCTAACGT
>JAYMTH010000804.1:0-17869 GCA_036897465.1 Pelargonium australe | reverse complement strand
AAAAAAAAGTAAAAAAGTTTAAAAAAACAAAAAAAAAAAAAAAAAAAAAAAAAAAAAAAAAAAAAAAAACAAATCTCACCAGAAAAATAGTGCCGGAAAATTTTGAAATTTTCGGCGAAACATGATGAACAAGTTCTTAATGAAGATGTGCAATATAGTGAAAATATGTTTGGATTTTTCTAAAAAAAAAATTGGTCATATGCTTGGCACATGACTTGATTATTGAAATATTTCGTTAAGTATAACTGAAAAATTGGACGAAAAAATGTTTAACATACTTCAAAATATTTGATAGTTAAAAACAATACTTGAAGATAACTAATGTTAAATGAGTGTATAATTAAAGGTGATATGTGTAATTATCTCGAAAGACATGACAAACTCCAAACCATTTAACATTTTGATTGAATTTTAATATAGTTTTAAAAAAAAAAACAACAAAAACAAAAAAATTACTATACATTTCTAATTTTAAAATAGTGTTACGAAGCAAGAACTGTGGTGATCGATGGTCGACTCCTTTCTACTTCTCATCATTGGTCCTTTTTTCTTCTTCTTCCTCTTCCTCGCGCAGAAACCTTTACCACAGATAAAAATTTTTTTTTTTTTTTTTTTTTTTTTTTTTTTTTCTAGTTTAGAGCCTAAAAGTGGGCGGGAAAATGAAAAAAAAGAAGAAGATTGTTTGGCTGCAGGACAAACCTAACCTAAACGGGTTCTCCGTTTCTTTGTTCCTTCCGTTCTCCAGTCAGTCACAGTCTGCATCTTCTGTAGTTCAGTTCAGTCTGCTCAAAACCCCAAGTTTCCTCCCATGGAGATCGGAGGCAGCAGCGAAAGCCCACCTGAGAGGAAGAAAACCAAGTCTAAAACCCCCAACAAGCCTAAGCAAAGCGTCCTCAAGCAGAGTCAGTCTCTCTCTCTCTCTCTCTGACCTCCAATTGATTTGATTTTGATTATCTGTTTGCTTCTTGCAGAATCTCCCGCCGAATTCTTTGCGGAGAACAAGAACATTGCTGGGTTTGATAATGTAAGTGCTATAACTATTGTGATTTCTTCCCAATATTTAACGAATTTTATGGAGATGGAGGCATGATTTTATTTTGGGGTTTGTTCTTGTCTGTTTCAGCCCGGGAAGAGCTTATACACCACTGTGAGAGAGCTTGTCGAGAACTCACTGGACTCGGCCGAGTCTATCTCGGAGCTTCCTGTTGTAGAGGTTACAATGTCAGTGTTCTAATTTGTGCACAATTTGAAATACTTTGAAATGATTGGAACTGTGTCTGTGTATAATGTTTTTTCCAATTCGAATCTGATGCTGCAGCGAAGAGATTGGGAAAAGCAAGTTCAATTCTATGATTGGTCTTGTGGATCGTGAGCGTGTTGATGCACAGCTATATGATGATTATGAGACCGAAAAGGCTCGCGAGGTGTGTGTTCTCGCTTCTAATTCTTTTAATTAGTTGAGAATGTAACTGAATTTTTTATGGTGGGTAGAACTTGTTGATTATTAGCTACATGATAGGTGTTGTTTTTGTAATTCCGGAAATTGATTCTGGGTGCGGTCTTGTGCATTTCAGAAAAGATTGGCAAAGGAAGCTCGCATTCAAGAAATACAAGCTAAGAATGCAGCTTCTGGTAAGAAAGTGAAAGAGCCTGCAGCTCCCAAGGGCTTTAAAGGTCGAGGTGAAGCTTCATTTTACAGGGTGACATGCAAGGTGTGGTTTGGCTTTACTTTCCAGATACCAACCTCTTTCAACATACTATTGTTTTATTTATTTATTTATTTATTTATTTTTGTGTGTGTGTGTGAATGGCCCCCTTAAGTTTCTGGCTGGGTTGATCTTATCCATTAAGTGAATTAATTTGAACTGCTCTTAATGTAGGATAATGGAAGAGGAATGGCACATGATGATATCCCCAATATGTTTGGACGAGGTCTCACTGTAATTGATCACTTTATTTTCCATTTGATGATTTGAAGTTGAAACCCATAAAAATTTTGCTTCTCTAAGTCTCTAAGCTTGCTGTCGCCATATTCATTGCAGTTCTGTCCGGGACAAAATATGGGTTGAAGCAAACACGTGGAAAGTTTGGTCTTGGTGCAAAGATGGTAAGATTTTGAAACTGTCCTGCAGCATGGTTTCATGTCGTTTATAAAGTAATAGTCAGTATGTATGCATGTAATATGCACGGCAAGTTGTATATTATCTGGTTCATGTGCGCTTAAACACTAAATTATCATGGTATGTAACACTTGCATTTTGGTCCATGCTGAATTATGCAGGCATTAATCTGGTCCAAAATGAGTACAGGACTTCCAATAGATATCTCATCATCAATGAAAAATCAAAATTATACATCATTCTGCAGACTGGATATAGACATCCATAGGTATGCTTTAGATATCGAAAAAGATTTCATAGTTATCACTGAACCTGATTTTATGATTTCCATTTATGCAGGTTTTTCTATAGTTTTCTATATGATTTTAAGAATCCATGATAAATGTTATTTCCTCTGTCCCAAAATATTTTTTCCGTGAAGATTGATGATAAGTCAGTTAGAGTTAGTTTTCTCCCTTTATACCCTCATGTGCTCTGGTTCTAACCAACTTATTTTAAGAATATTATTGGTAATTTATGCATAACTAACTACCCAAAATAGAAAGTGGAGTAGTGGACAGTAATTTTGGGACAACTTTTTTATAGACAAAGTGGACAGTTATTTTGGGACGCAGGGAGTAAAACTTAAAATTGTACATGATTGTATTTGAGGGTTTGAATTTTAACTTGTGTCAATTATCATTGATAGTGCTTCGTGTAACCTTTCAGGAACATTCCTTACATTCATTTACATGAAAAGCGGGACAATAAGCAGAGTTGGCATGGAGCTGAAATCCAAGTTGTCATTGAAGGAAATTGGACAACTTATCGTGTACGTAGTACATGTTCTGCTGCAGTCGTTTAGAGCTGTATAATACGCTTTTCATGTTTGACTTTGATGTTGAGGAATACTTAAAAACCATATTATTTTGTTTCGTTCAGTAAATAACTCTCCTGTTGCCATGTTTGCAGTCCAAAATATTGCATTACATGAGACAGATGGCAGTTATCACTCCTTATGCACAATTTCTCTTCAAGTTTATATCAGATGCATCCGAGTAAGTTTTCTCTCTCGGCATTCAAATACGCAGCCATTCTATTTTATCTAAACCAGCATATGTTATTTCTTTTATGCAGTAAAAATGTCACCGTACAGTTTGCGCGAAGAACGGATGTAATGCCTCCAATACCTCTTGAGACAAAGCACCACCCATCATCTGTCGATTTGCTACTTATCAAACACCTTATTGCAGAAACTTTAAAACAGAACCTTCTGCAGTTTCTTCAGCATGAGTTTGTGAATATAGGAAAATCCTATGCTGAGCGTTTAATCGGTAAGAATTTGCAATTAGTGCTTTCAATTGGTGTTGCAAGTTAGAAGGTAAACTTATTACAATGTAGCTGTATGCCACAAGGTGGCACTGCACAATATCCAAGCAATTCTTAAGAAGTTACTTTCTTTGGTAGTTAAAAACTTCTCAGAGTGGAGCTTAATGTTAAATTTGTGTGAAGAGTAGTTAATATAGCACTCTCTCCATCCCAAAATAAGTGTTTTCGTTTGTTTGTTTGTTTGTTTGTTTGTTTTTTTTTTTTTTTTTTTTTTGGGTGTAAAAATTTAGGATTAAAAAAGTCTGTGTTGTACGTTTCCTCTTGTATTCCTATGGGCATGTGTCGTTACAAATTCAAGAGATACTAACTATCTTGTAATAGAGATAGTATTGGGGAATCATGCATAACTAATTTACTTAAAAGGAAAGATGACACTTATTTTAGGACAAAAATGCAAGAGAAACATGATACTTATTTTGAAGAAGAAAAAAAAAACATGATACTTATTTTGGAACGAGGGAGTATAGTTTAATGTTTCCTCTAATCATAGTTTAGATGACAATTATAGAATTTTTGTATTCCATATATGGAACAGTTTAGAGTGAAACTTTGGGTTGACGGTTGGCCTGTATGATTAGGTGGACATTTAATTTGAAAAACTTATATCTGAAGGAAATGCAAAACAACTGTATGAATTGACGTTGTCATGAAGTTAGCTCAGAGGTTTATTCAGTTATGGGCAAAGTAAGTTGTAGAAGATAAGGCCAGTCAAAACTTAACATCCAATGATGGTGTACTGATTGAATCAGTGAAACACACAAATCATCATCCAAACTGATTGAAGGATTACTGTACTTCGAGTCCGATAAATGTATTTCTCTGTCTCCCTAATAGAAGGAGAGAAGTGCTGAAGCTGAAGGCATATCAACACAACCTACTATGGATAGTTTACTTGTGATGTAGACGGAGTTGACAGTCTTTTCCTGGTTCAAATTTGTGTGGGAGCTTTTCATTACCCTAATTTAAATATTGGAGTGTAGTATTTTGGCTATCTACAAAAGGAACTTAGTTTTGTGGATATTGGCGATTTCTAAACATTTCATCCCACTTTGAAATGAAGTTAAAATTCATGTTCACCTTGGAGCTACTGTTAATCCTTTATGCTTAATGAGATGATGCTATGTCATTTTTCAGGAGAAATGGGTCCAGATTTTACCCCCAAAATGGCTGTTAAGTCTTTAGCTGATCAGCAAATAGTTCGGATCCACCAGTTGTTTCGCCAAGCCAAATTTGACGACCCTAGTGGTGATGTAAGCTGCTCTTGATCTTTAATCCTTTATGATACTGTTAAATTGCTAGCATGTATCTGTTGTCAATAAATTAAGGAGAAAAGAGCTTAGAGTTCCCCTTAACTTTCATGAAGTTGTCAATTAAGTCTAGAACTTTAGAAAAAGCCAGAATACTCCTTGAACTTTATGGATTTTTTGGATTATCATTTGAGTATGAATTCAAAAATTTAAGTCAATATAGTCCGTACCATTTGTGAATTAATTGGTCGTTAACTTTGCTATCGTAGATTTTTTCAAATTAAAATTAAATTCACAAGGACACACATTGATTGTTGATTGGTGTAAAGTTATTTAATTATTAGTAATTTTTAAAGGCCATGTTAGCGCCACATTAGCAAAGTTACGGTTAGTTAACTCTAATTAACGACATAGACTTCACCATAAAACTCAAAGTTCAGAACTATTTTTTTTTTCAAAGTTTAGTGACTAAATCATTGATTTTTTGGAAGTTCATGGACCTCTGATATATTATCTTAATGAAATCGAAATCTAGTTCATGATCCCTTAATTACATGTATTTTGGTATATATCATACATGATTTTTTTTTTCAGTGTCTAAGTCCTGCAGGGGAATACAATCTTCGTCTAGGAATTATAAAGGAGCTGCATCCAGACCTGGTTGCTACTTATTCAGGCAGGTGTGTAAGATTCTATCTCCATGTAGTAATATATATCATTTATAGGAATTGACTTGAATATAGTAGTAATATATATTTCATTCATTTATGTGCTTATAAGCTATCTATGTTTGTGCATCTTTTTTGCCAATTCCATGTACAGTGCACATGTTTTTGAAGGTCATCCATTTATTGTTGAAGCTGGCGTAAGTGTGGGTGGAAAAGATGTTAAGCAGGTAAATACTTTTTATCCATATTGATGTTCCATGTAATAACTTAGGGACTGATAGTTGGTATTTTAGATCTTTTCCCATTTAAAATAAAAGGGCAGAAAAACGCAATGTGTTTTCCCTCCCCAATAATTTTTATTATATACTTCTTGATATTTTTAAAAAGGAACATGTTCATATTCTATGCTGTAATGCTGTGAAGCATGGGTACTTCAAGGGGGTGGCAGTACTGGTACCAGCTATGAATCCCCGCACTCTCCTCCAGCCGCGTGTCGGTGTCGGACACTCGAATCTCTTCCGACACTCAATGCCCTATTTTTTAATTAAAATTTAATATTTTAAGTCATAGTTTAATTCTTTTTCAAAAAAACCCTAAGTTATTTTGTTCATGTATTGTAATCACTCGTTTTTTTTCTTAATTGTTTGTGAGATTTTACTTGTGTTGTTTATTTAGGTTGAACTTATGTTAATTTTAGTTTAATATACTATCTAGTTAATTTCAATACAATTAAAACATATAAATACATATAATTTGCCATATATAAAACATTTATTTAACTAAAAAATTAACGTGTCGGTAACGTATCGTGTCGTATTTTTTTTTTTGAAAATGGTGAATCGTGTGTCCGAATCGCGTCGCGAATCGTGTCGCGTGTCGGTATTGGTGCAACATAGGGTACCAGGTTCTTAGTGTTAGCCTTGGCTATATTGCTGGGTACTTATCTGGTACATACCTGAAGCGGGTACCTATCAAATATGGCTTGTGTATGACCAAAATAGTCTGTATTTTTTGTGTGTGTAGTTTAATAATAATAACTGAAAATATCTAGAACTGTACATATTTTGGTTTTAAATGTCTAAAATCTTAGAATAATGTTATTTTGCAACTGTGTTTCTCATTATCTGCCACTTTTCTTTTTGGACTGCCATTATTTGAAAAAAAAAATGCTCGCAAGTTAGTATAACAAGCGGGCAGAAAGTCTGCATTCAAATAGTTAGTCTCCGGAATGACTTTTTGCATCTACGCTCACAAATGAATTTGAATTGGAGCATTAAATAATCAGACACGATGATTTGAATGTTTCTGATTTGGGTTCCATCTGTTTATTGTTAATTTTTTTATGTTTAACGTTTAATAAAGATTTAAGAACATATGAGACGCTGTTTTGTTGCTTAGTTTGTATTGTCAAAGTGAAGATACTAGTCAAAGTGAGATGACTGCTATAATTATAAGATGGAAGCATATGCATACATACATATACACACACACTAATGTAGACCATGGAGATGTTCCTCTCCATATTTTAGGGAAAAATTGTTGGTTTCTTGTGCTTAAGCATAGCTTCATTATTGGTCTGATACTGTATTGTTTCATTGACACATCATTTACTAAGGATACGGTATATTTTTTTAATTGTAGGGACTGAATATATTCCGGTTTGCAAACCGGATTCCTCTTCTCTTTGAGCAAGGTGCTGACGTTGTAACAAGGACTGCCCTAAAGAGAATCAAGTAAGCTGTAGTATACACTTCTTTTTTCTGGGTTGGAGTTGACTCAGGCAGGGCTTGATATTGTCATGATTATTCTAACAACTAAAAAATATATGCATAAATTGCGAATCTAATTGGGACAGTTTTTGTTCAGCTGGAGTAGTTACAAAATCAATCACATGCAAGATAAAGTAGGTGTCTTTGTCAGCATTGTAAGCACAAAAATACCTTTCAAAGGAACTGGAAAGGAGTATATTGGGGATGATATAAGTGAAATTGCGTCTGCTGTTAAGGTGGGTGGTTTTCATTGTCGCATTATCCTTGCTTTTCTTTATTGATGCTTAGGAGGTACCGTAGAGCAACTTCCATGCACCATACTTGGTCCACCTCCCTTTGTGAGCCAAAGACAGGCATCCATGCCAACATAGGGGAATTATAAGGAAACTCCTCCTGGCTTGGCCTTCAGGAGGAAATAGTGACTTCAAGGAAACCCTTGAGGCCTTTTGCTAGTTGAGAAATCCTGTGCCTTGTTAATTTAGTATACATGGATGATTTACGTAGCTCTGTTTTTTCAGTCTGCTATTCAGCAGTGTTGCATCCAACTGAAATCCAAGATAGTGAAGAAAATGCAGGCTCGTGAACAGCAGGAGAGGAAACGAAATTTGAGCAAGTAAGTTTGAGTGTCGTCTAAGCACTCGTCTAATGTGTATAATATAAAAATCTATTAGATGTTATACCTGTGAATTGAAATTAGATCTATTACTTGGCAGGTACATACCTGATGCTGCAGGTGCTATATACGACGTTCTGAAAGAAATGGCACAATTACAAGCATCCAAGAAGAAGCGTTATGGGGATGGTGAAGCAGAAATACTAAAAAAAGTGTCTGAACGTTTGATTACCAAAGAGACACTCAAGGAAAAGCTTGCTCAACATGTTGAACAGGTGAGCTCTATGTATTCTGGGTGTTTTAATTTCATAACTTTTGTAATGAACTGTTGAAAAGTAAAGAGAAGTAGTCCTAAATCAATGTGTGACACACAGTTGAGTCTTTTTGTAGTAAAGGTATTGGCTCATAAATTAACGAGTGTTGCAGAAACCTTTGTTACTAGTTACCACATGTCTACAAATTAGGGTGACAACCTATGTGTCTTGCCCATTTTGTGATGTTGGTGTAAAGTTTGAGTGGATGTTGAAATGAGTTTTGATATGTACAAAAATGCAGGTGGACTATGAGATGGCAATGGAGTATGCAACACAGAGTGGAGTGAGTGAGGAGCCTAGAGAACCTATCTTTATACAGTCACTCCAAGCTGGAATGAACTCTATCACTTTGCATAGCCCTGCTTTTGTTTTCAGACTTATCCAGTAGAGATTGTAATTTTTTTTTGTTACCATTACAAGGCATTTTTCTTTTTCTTATTTTATTTGTAACGCGGAACATAAGGATTGATTGAACATTCAAAGTTAAATGTAAATGCATAGAACTCCGCTATGGATTCAGATTCATCAGACTGATTGTTAGTTTGGCCAAATCCAATGGAGCCATCCAATGTTGATGCCCAACCCCAAATTTGACATCAAAAGCCCTCTGTTTTTGGAGGAAACAATCAAATTTTGGGATATAGAATAGCTAGCTGTCCATTGTAAGATCTGGAGGTATCGTTACTGCAAGTATGGTCCACATTTATAGGAATTTGGGCTCAATCTATGTTCATGTTTAAGTTTATGTCTATGCACCCTGAGATTACAGCGGGAAAAGGGGGTTGTTTGCTTTTAGCCTCGAAGGGAATCTAAAACTATTAAACTGCTTTACCCAACTTACCTGAGTGTTTTTAGTGAATTATATTTAATTTTGTCACAATTTTAAAATAGGTAGAATATCATTTTCAAGTTTTTTTTTGAAATAATTTCGTGAAAGAAACTAAAATATAATGATGCATTTGCTAACACTAAATTGTAACTACCAATCACATTATTTAAAGTCGGAGCCTGAGTGTTGAGTGTGAGGCTGTGATAGGAATTAAAATAGTTGCGGAAGAGAAATAGGAGGAAAATGGAGAAGCCCCAGATGGCCATTCTCGGAGCTGGAATCTTCGTGAGGAGCCAGTACATTCCTAGACTCGCCGAAGTTTCTGATCTCCTTCTCCTTAAATCCATTTGGAGCCGTACCCAGGTACCTTCTATCTACACAATTCATATATGTGATTTCGGTGTAATTATTGTAATTATTTTAGGAATCTGCAACTGCTGCTGTTGAGATTGCTCGCAAGCATTTTCCACAAGTGGAGTGTAAGTGGGGTGATGCTGGTCTTGATGACATTCTTCAAGATGCTTCCATACTTGGGGTTGCTGTGGTTCTTGCTGCACAAACTCAGGTATCTAACCTATTATTGAATCATTGCTTTGGTTTGGTTTTGTAATTTAGATTAGTGAATGCAACATTGCAACCTGAAAATACATTCACTTTTACATGATTCTATAGCTCAAGAGACTAACTATATTAATGACAACCCTTTCTTTAGTGCTGTGTTTTTATCGTTTTGTATTACTACAAAAACTCTCATCTTGTACATTTCACAATTTCCCCAACAAGTATGATTCAAATGAATGATTGATACTTAAAACTCCTAAATTGCCTAACTCCTTTCTGGATCCCTTTTCCAATTATCGCTGCTCAATTCAAAATCAGCAACTGCACTGTCATTCTTTTTGTGGGATTTGCAAGAAACTTTTCAGCTCGCCCTATTTGCTTTTCCTTGGGATCCAATGTATTTATCTTCATTAGTTTACTGGCATTAGTATGTTTCAATTGATTTTCAGATTTTCCTTACATGATAATCCATCAATGCAGGTTGACATGTCACTGAAACTGCTAAAGGCAGGAAAACATGTTCTTCAAGGTGATTGATATTCCAAATGGTTTCTGATTGCCTCGCTCTCTGTCTTTTTGGAAAAGACTCCATATACTTCTCCAAATATGGCATTTTATCGGTCTAGTTTTGATTCTAAATGAACATTAAATCATATGCTACCTATATACCTTTCCATTGCAATATTCTAAAGTTTCCCTTTTTCATGACCCTGCCACACATTGCATGGCTCACTTGGTGTATCTGAAGAGAAACCGGCTGCAGCTTGTAAGTACTTTGCAATTCCATTATATTTGAATACATTTGCATATATACTGATATTTACAGTTAAATGTGGTTCCTTATAACTTGTCCTTGTCATGTAGTTATGAAATTATGGCTATGCTTTTTCTTCTTGTTTCTTTCTTGCTTCATGCATTAGCTAAAGGCTATCAACTTTAAAACAAGCCCATTTCAGCAGAGATTTTTTATATAAAAATATCATTATACATAGGTTAAAAAAGATGCTTCTGTTCTAGATCTTTAGTCTTCTGATGATTAATCTTCTACCACCAGCAGCCTTTCAGTATAACTCATTCCTCATAAGACTCATTAATCTTTATTTTGTATGTTGACTGTTTACTGTGAACTCCAAAATATAGCATTTCTTGTTCTCTTTACTTGCACTAACCGAGGAGCATAAAATATGTAGCAAAAAAAGTATTTTGGATCTATTATGCTCGTAAACTTTTCTTAAGTGATTGGAGTTTACCAATGCAGCTACAAGTGAGTTGGAAACTGCATTATCAAGCTACAACTCTATTTTTGCCAATTCCCCTAGTAAACCAATTTGGGCTATAGCAGAAAATTATCGCTTTGAACCCGCTTTTATGGAGGTACTTTTCATTTGGCATATTTCATTTTTTCCTACTGCTCCATCTTGAAAGACACTCATTAGTTCAATAACAGTGCAAGAAACTAATGGCAGACGTTGGGAAGATGATGAGTGTTCAATGCATTGTTGAAGGATCAATGAACAGTTCAAATCCTTATTTCTCAAGCTCTTGGAGGCGCAATTTTACTGTAAGTCCTTTATACTAAACCTGTCACCACTAACTGGTTGTTTAAGTGACTATAACAACCATTTATTTTGTGTCACATTGACCAAATGGCATCCCCTTCTTTTTTTTTGGTTTTTGTAATGATGAAATAGGAATGAGTAGAGAGAAAAAAGTTTTCATCTCAACTTTTGTTATGTATTTTTATTTATTTATTAGATTCATACATAGAGATTATGTCAAGTAATAACTGTCATTCAAAGAAAGAATCTCAATGGTTGAGATTAAATATAAAAATAAGGTGACAACTTGTAAGTAATAAGGTTATAAAGAGGAGGTGACATAATTGTAAATAGCCATGGGGTAAATAAGTCAATTACATATCAAAATAGAAGGTGACATTGTTAGAATTTGAACAGTAACGCTATTGCTCATCTTCTAGATTTTTTTTAATCTAACTGATGTACATTTTGATTTAACTTAATGTACAAAATTTATTCTATTGTATCATTAAAAAAGTTTATAGATTGTGGTGTCTGATGGTTGTTTTATTTTCTTAGTTGACACTTATTTATTAATTTTCAAGTCATTTTTAGATCACAATTGAGTTTTGTGATCTAATGATTTATACATATGGCACCACTTCAAATTTCACTTGTACTCACCCAAGTGAATATGTAGGAGCGTAGCGACCCGTTGGATACGCTCATTTTATTATTGAGGTCTTAGTTTAAGCAAAATTTTATTTGGCTTATCTTCCTTGTGTGTGTGTGTGTGTGTGTGTGTATTTACTGAGTTGTCATTTTATTATTGAGGGCTTAGTTTAAGCAAATTTTTATTTGGCTTATCTTCCTTGTATGTGTGTGTGTGTTTAAACACAAAAGGACTTTTCTTTATTGTTGTTACCAAACATTAATAACTTCTATAAGTTGCTTTGAAGCAACTAGTAGTGTTACCAAACATGCTCAAAGTTTGGTTTCTGATTCACTAGACTGATTACTAATTTACTATCAAAAGCATGCTTTTGATCACGTCAGTCCAAGCTGTTTCTCAATGCGTCATGACCCATAAGCTATACCACTCCCATTATGCTCAGAGGTATTGCATCATAGGCCAAAACTAAATGTATGTAGATTATGGGTGAGTTACTCAAGTTCAAGTGCCAAAGTAGTAAGATCACTTTGTTCTTTTGGGTGGATATCATAAAAATCTAGGGTGGTTTGTCCCTGTTTAGAACACGAGTATATGAAAAAAGTTATTTATTTAGTTGCTTGAATTACCAAGATACAAAGGCTTTACATACAGAGGAAGGAGTAAGTGCGCTGTGTGAATACAAAGATTACGTACAACTCATAATCAAGCTAAATATGACTACCTGCTGTAAGGGATCTTGTCTGATTGATAAGATCTAGAGGATTCTAATAGGTTTTAACAGTCTTCTATTCCTTGTAGACAATCAATTTACTAAATTTTGGATCTTTAACTTCTAGGGATGCCTTACATAATAATTGTTCATGGTTATATAATATAGTTCCCCTTCTCTTCTTATATTATCTCAGAGACACTACAAAGTGTCAATTCTTGACAATTGTATCATTCTCTTTTGTAGGGGGGTTTCATTCTAGACATGGGGGTGCATTTCATTGCAGGATTGAGGATGGTAATCTTCCACTTTTTTATACTTCACAATAAATAAGTTCTAGTTTGGGTACTTCAGATGCCACTTTCAGTTGTTTCTTATGAGTTATGAAAGTATTTTGCTGAACATTGACATTTTAAGAGTACCCATACTTGAGTTTTATGTCAATAGTATTGTTTTTTTTTTCATAAATGTATTTCTATAATTTGTCCTTTGTTGTGTTGGTGTAGCTTGCCAATCTGATCCCTGACTTCCCAAATTATGCCGGTGTTTGTATTTAGTCAAATTTTTGTCAGTTCATAATTTCATTGAATTAATCAAATGAAATCATCATTGCATTTTTTTTAATATCTAAAGTAGAAATTCTCTTATGGAAACTGTCACTCAGAATCAGGTTTGGTTGAAATCACAATAATATTATTCGGTAAAGAAAATGAGTGCTCTATTAGTATACAAGTCTCATGAAGTAGAGTTCACAACCGGGCGTTGTCACTAACTTTGGTGGATAATGTTGTATTTTGAACTTCTGTTTTGGGAGATTTGGGAATTGCAAATTAATTCATACAGCTGCTGGACACATGCCATTAGGATCAAAGTTGAGTTGAGCTGATAGTGTGATAGGCAAGAGGTAATAAACCAGCAGCTGGTTATGATTGATGACTAGCTTCATTTTTTATTGAAGCTGAAGAGTGACAGTTGTTGTGTTTTGGTTAAATAATATCTACCTGAAAGTCAATAACCTGTTACAGTCAATAACACTATGAAGTTATCCAAATTGTATTGAAGTTTTCTCTTATCCCAAAAACTTGTTCACTGTTCCAACCAAGTTTCCTTTTTTTGATTTATAAAAAAAAACATTACTATGAAGCATGGTACTTTTCAGACCACTCTAAAATGATTATGAAGAAAGCAGATACAAAGTAGATACCCCAAGACCAGTTGCATTTATCTTCATTCAGGGCACTGCTATATTCTATAAGGTTGGAAGTGTTATTGGCCTAAATGACATGGTATTTTCTTCATAATTTAACTTTGGAATATGATGTATCTTTTTCATGTGAGCAGCTTGTAGGATGTGAGGTGACATCAGTTTCAGCTATGACATCTCACGTAGATCAAACTTTACCTCCACCAGATAATATTTCCTCTGTCTTGTAAGTTTGTAATGCATTAGTTTCTTTTTGAACAATATTTTTCCACCGTAATTAGAAGCTTAAATGTGACTATATGGAAACTTCTTGCCTCAGCCATCTGGAGAATGGGTGTTCTGGAGTGTTTGTTATGGTCGTATCGTCGAGATCACCCAAGGCATGTACTATATTTGTGATTTTCATTTAATGTGGTTCTAAAGTAACCATCATTATTTTGAAACTGACATACTCTGCTACCTTCAGATATTCTGGCGGGTTGTTGGCTTGAAGGGAACTCTGGAAATTGAGCGTGGGAACCAAGATGGGCGGCATGGTTATCTGGTACTCTGAAATCCAATTTTCTTTTTCTATTTGTGAAAATTCTGATGGTTCTGAAATTTTCAGGTTCTTGATTTGGATGCAATTTATAATTCCCTTGATAACTCAAAGTAATTAGCGTATGTTCAGGACTCAAATTTGTCTTGCATATTAATGTATAAGAAATGGCTTGATATTACAGGTTTCGCTTTTTAGTGCTGATGGGCAAAGGAAAACCACCTTCTACCCCTTCAGTGGAGTGACGGAAGAATTGAAAACATTTTTACATGACATTTCCGTCAAGGTAAAATAATATCATAAGTTCTTCTGCGAGTTTGTACATTTGGTTTCCTTATTCCAGCATAGTTAAAAAATTATAAGATTGAAACTATGAAGTGTTATATTTAGAATAGGATGCTTTGTTTGAGAGTAATTTTGATCTGTTTTGGGAAGTCCCAGTTTTGTTATTCTGGCTTTCATTAGTTTGATTTTTAAGATTGGCCGGTGTGTTTTTGTAGAGATCTTATCGTGGTTCGTTTCTTTGTTGCAGAAGGATAGTGAGTATACAGCCGAGCCCCGTCTCTCGTTTGTTGAAGGAGCAAAAGACATTGCTATACTGGATGCAATGCTAGAATCTGGAACAAAGCATGGAGCTGTAGTTGAAGTGAAGAGGTTCTAGATTCAGCAGACAAGTTGTTAATTGAAAATGACAGTGCTCTCACATGCAGAACATACATATGATGCATGAGTTAGTTAATAAAGAGATTGGCATAAGCAGAGGTTTGTCATTTTGATGCCTAAACCATCTTATATCCCCTAGTATTGGATGCTAAGTTGAAGGTCATTGAAATTGTACCAACACCGAGACTCAAAACTGAGACCTTGAGGGATGAAGTGAAATCAACCACTTGCCTTACTGAATGTTCGTTAGATGCTAGTTAAGTAGTAAGATATTGGGTGGTTCTCAATCCATTACAAGTGAAGAGAGCACATGGAGTGATATAGGTTGATGAAATGTCTACATTTAGCATTAAAATGGTTGAATGGGATATATATCTATATATATTAGGACATTTCAGAGCAGCAACTCAAGTGGACAATTGTTGGTAGGTGGAGAGTTGATGAGGAACATAACTTACTCTCAAACCCACCAAACCTACCACCATTTATTTACTGAGTAATTTCTTTGTCAGCTCCACCAATTATATATATATATATAAAATTGAGCTACACAACAGGGGATAACTCTCTCCGTTTAACCCAAAACTTCATTCCACCCGACGCAATGGGATTTGAACCCACGACCTCCCCCATAAAAACGTGTGTCTTAACTATTACGTCATCCACTAGGAGACAGCTCCACCATTTTCAATTGCAATTTCCTTTTCTTTTTTTAGCATCATTGGGAGATATCAATTCTCATATAATGATGAGAGTATTTTTGGGTGGGGCCTATCATATATGGACCTCAAAAGTAAATGGAAAGCACATGTTGCTTTCAAAATCAAAGCAGCCTCCATTTTTCATTCATGTAGTACACAACTTGTTGGGATGGTATGTTCCATTTTTGATTTAATGTGTCAGTTAAGTTGGCTCTTCATAGTTATTTTATACCTTAAGGATTTAAATCAAGTGTTTGTTTGGTAACAATACTCCTTACTTTAAAGAGCTGATGCGTAGGATAGAAAACTACTTTAAAGAACTATCATGTTCGATGAACATGACCAACTTTCAGTTAGAGCTTTTGTCTAATTAAGTTTTGAAAGTTGTTATTTTCTTTTATAGGAGGTAACTTGCTCTTGTAGCTGGGAATGAGCAAGAGAGAGATTACGAGTATTTGTAGATTTTCTATTTTACCTTCACAATTAAGTTAGAGTAAATGTGACGATTAATTATGACTTCAATTTTGTGACTTTGGGTCCATTCATGGCTGCATTAATAAAGTCAATTATACGATAAAAATTTACTTATAATGCATTAATTAGTATAAGCAAAATAATTCAAATGTGGCCCAAATTCTTTATTTTATTTTTTAAAATTTGTATATCCATTTTTGTCATTTTAACAAATTAGTACATGATTCCAATTACGATTTTATCCAAACGTATTTTCTTTTCAAGCTTCTTTATGTTTATATGTCAAAAACATGACATTTTTTTTTTCATTTGGCAACTTCAAAGTTTCAAGTGTTTCCAATTCATTCCAATTTTAAAATAGACTTACCAAACAAGGTCTTCAAATGTTAAGGAGCACAATAGCTTCGTATACACATGCATATTCACCCATTTTATTTGTTTTTTCCTTCTTCAATTTCACAAAAACAATGGATTTTCAAAATATAGGTGAGATTAGAGTAAGCTTCCCCATCTTTGTTTCAACTCTTATTTCCATTTTCAAATAATAACTTTCTTTACAAAAATGGTAACAACTTTATTTATCCTAAAATACTTAGAGTTGAACTTGTGTGATGTAATGTGATTAGAAACACTCAACTACACGATTAGATTGCGGAAATGAGAAATACATGTGTTACATGTAGCTCTATAAAATCTACATTTGTAATTAAAATCAATACGTGTTCAAGATTCACTATTTTTTTTATATTTTAATATTATGTTCTTTTTAACTTGCATACAAATGTCGCAACTAATATATCATTTTGTAGCTATCCATCAACGTATATATGCAAGTGTTCAAACACAAATAAAATACATGTATTTGAGAAATATACGCATAAACCTTCTCATTGAATTAAACATTGATCATTGATTAGATGGTTTTGATGACTCAATCTCAATCAATTGACATTTGATGAAGACATTTCTAGTTAACAACTTAACATAGTGTAATGAATAAATTATTGAAATATTAAATCAACCTTAAAAAGTATCATATACACAAGAAAGGAGACCTATGCATTTAAATACAATTTCAGAAAACAGTTCAATTGTAAATGGTTTCTTTGTACTCCCAAAGTATTGGCTTAAAAAGCTTTTTTTTAGCAACTACGTTAAAATAAGGATGAGAGTGAACATGTGAACTTATTTTAAACAGGTAAAAGAGTGAATTTGATCCACGAACTTTCATGTATCCTTTTTTCTTAACAAAGAGATTTCTTTTTAACAGATTTAGTATCACTTTTGCTTCTTTTTTTTTTTTAATATAGTACTTTAATTATTTTCCAATTCAAAATAGTTCTTGAACTTTCGTATTTCAACCGAATTCAGTTTTTGAACTTCTTAACCAAAATAGTCATGAACTTTCAAAAGTTTAGGAACCAAGTTGGGTAAATATTTGAAAATCCATGAACCATTTTGAGTAAATATTTGAAGGTTAGGAACTAAATTGGCTCAAAACATGAAAACGAAAGTTCACATATCAAATTGAATTTTAAAACAATTCATAAACCAAATTAGATCTTTTATCTAACTAAGTAAAACCCATGGATCTTTCATTTTTTTTAGCGGAAATAACATATTATATTATATTACCTCCAACAGGAAAAGACACTATGGTGGTGATGATACATTATTCATAACTAACAACCGAAAGAAACCTAAACAAGAACAAAACAAAAAACAAACTAAGAAAAACGAAACCGATCCCCAGAAGCCCATAATGCCTAGCTAACCTGAGACAAAAGAGAGAGAACTCATTAGTTGAGTTAAGGCCTCGACCAAGATCTAGCCCTAACCGGACCTTTGAGCAACAAGCCGGACCATTCAAACTTTAGGCGACGTCGTACAATGATCCGGAC
>JAYMTH010000803.1:0-17882 GCA_036897465.1 Pelargonium australe | reverse complement strand
ACTCTAACTCTTCCCGCCTATGCTTCACTTCTCACAACACCATGAAGAAGCAACCTTATCTTCTTCTTCTTCTTCTTCTTCCTTTTGCTCTGTTTTTCTCAGTCTCTGCTCTGTATCTTCCCAATGACACCGACACGCTGACCCAATTCCGCCTCCAGACCGACGTCCACGGCAGCCTCCGCGCCAACTGGACCGGCGCCGACGCCTGCGCCGCCACCTGGCACGGCGTCAACTGTTCCGAAGACGGCCGAGTCACGGCTCTCACTCTGCACTCCATTTTTCTCCGAGGCCCTGTCAATGTGCTCGCTTCACTCGACCAGCTCCGCCTCCTCGACCTCCACGACAACCGCCTCAACGGCACCGTTTTGCCCCTCGCCAACTGCACCAACTTGAAGCTACTTTACCTCGCCGGAAACGACTTTTCCGGCGAGATCCCTCCGGAGATCGGCGACCTCAAGCGGCTCCTGCGTCTCGACATCTCCGACAACAACATCCGCGGCGCGATCCCGGAGGAGCTCGCCCACCTCACGCGCCTCCTCACTCTCCGGCTCCAGAACAACCTCCTCTCCGGCAAAATCCCCGATCTCTCCGCCTCGCTCGTCCATCTCAAGGAGCTGAACTTGACCAACAACGAACTGTACGGTCACATACCGGACGGCTTGCTGAGGAAGTACGGCGGCGGAAGCTTCTCCGGAAACGAAGGTCTCTGCGGATCGAGCCCGCTCCCGGCGTGCTCCTTCACCGGATCGGAGCCAACGGACGCCGATCAGACCGTCCCGTCGAATCCGAGCTCGTTGCCCCAAAAACCTATCATCGGCGACGACAAAAAGCAATCGCGAAAAGGACTGAGCCCAGGGGCTATAGTGGCGATCGTGGTCGCCAATTGCGTCGCCTTTGTGTTGATCATTTCGTTTATCGTCGCCAATTACTGCGCCAGAGACCGGAGCTCGAGCTCGAAGCAGGGCAGCGAGTACGGCCACAGAAGGAGCAGCTACGGCAGCGAGAAGAAAGTGTACGCCAATGGAGGCAACGAGAGCGACGGAACCAATGCGACGGATCGAAGCAAGCTTGTGTTCTTCGACCGGAAGAAGCAATTCGAGCTGGAGGATCTGCTCCGAGCCTCGGCTGAAATGCTCGGAAAAGGAAGCTTGGGGACGGTGTACAAGGCGGTGCTCGACGACGGGTCCACGGTGGCGGTGAAGAGGCTGAAGGATGCGAATCCGTGCGTGAGGAAGGAGTTTGAGCAGTACATGGATTTGATTGGGAAGCTGAAGCATCCCAACATTGTGAGGTTCAGAGCTTACTACTATGCCAAGGAAGAGAAGCTCCTTGTCTATGACTATCTCCCCAATGGCAGCTTGCACTCACTTCTTCATGGTTTGTTTCCTTTTGCTTGATTTTGTTTGATTGAACCAACTTTGAATCTTTTGAATTTGTTCTTGTTTTGGATTGATTGAGAATTGGTGCAGGTAGTGTTTGGATTAGGATTATTGAAATGGAAATGAGATTTTCTTTGTAGGCCGAAAAATCATAATTCAAACATTAACAATTAGAATCTCATTTCGGTTACGATAAAACCAAATATTCTAAATTAAACGCCGGAGTTGAATGAGTTCGATTAGTCAGTTGTTTCTTTTATGTCCTGATAATTGGATTGTAAATGATCCTTCATTTTTTCATCATGTTTGCATTTTGGTTTTTGTAAGAATTTCACACTCGTTCATGATGTTAATTTAGGGGAAATTCTATGCAAATGTATCTTCCTGGATCTCGAGACTCCACATACTTT
This sequence comes from Pelargonium australe, assembly GCA_036897465.1. NCBI lineage: Eukaryota > Viridiplantae > Streptophyta > Magnoliopsida > Geraniales > Geraniaceae > Pelargonium > Pelargonium australe. The sequence goes on along the minus strand of JAYMTH010000803.1, from coordinate 16,093 downwards.
AGTCTCTTTTAGTAGGACTTCAACGTCGTGTTTTTCATGACTGATTGTTGGTTTTGTCGATGAAATTAGGGAATCGAGGACCGGGGAGAATTCCTCTGGACTGGACTACAAGGATCAGCTTGGTGCTAGGAGCAGCTCGAGGGCTCGCTAGGGTTCACGAAGAGTACAATTCGCCCAAGATACCCCATGGGAATGTGAAATCTTCCAATGTGCTCTTGGACAAAAATGGTGTTGCTTGCATATCTGATTTTGGGTTGTCACTGCTTCTGAACCCAGTTCATGCCATTGCAAGAATGGGAGGATACAAGGCTCCTGAACAAACCGAGACCAAGAGGCTGTCTCAGAATGCTGATGTGTACAGCTTCGGCGTTTTGTTGCTGGAAGTTCTCACCGGAAGAGCCCCGTCACAGTACCCTTCTCCGGCTAGGCCTCGAGTAGACGACGAGGAACAAGCTGTGGACCTTCCCAAATGGGTACGATCGGTTGTGAAAGAAGAGTGGACAGCAGAGGTGTTCGATCAAGAACTGCTGAGGTACAAGAACATTGAGGAAGAGCTTGTGGCAATGCTTCATGTGGCATTGGCTTGTGTAACGCCACAGCCCGAGAAGAGGCCAACGATGTCCGAAGTTGCCAAGATGATCGAGGATATCCGGGTGGAGCAATCTCCTCTCGGGGAGGACTACGATGAATCGCGCAATTCGCTCTCGCCTTCTATGGCCACTACCGAAGACGGGTTGGCTTGAGTACCTGCAATTGTTGCTATGTGGTTATGTTCTGTTTCAGTTGCATCAACTCACTGCAAATGGTTCACTGGTTCTTGGATCTGTGGTTGGTGTTGTGTTGTGTTCTATGTAATATTTGCAAGGCTTATGTTTATTATATCCCAATTGTTGCAGGTTGAGAGATCCCATGATCTTGTCCTCCAGCAGCCAACTAGGTAATTTTATTTAGTCCTATGTTTATGTAATGTAATTTTTACATTTACATTAGTTATTGGTATTTCCAATTGCAAGTTTTATCTTTTTTCACTGTGGTTTTATGAGCATTGTTCTTTTAGTTGGATTCAAGTTACAAGAAAATCTACACATTTGGGATTACTATGTGTAGAGCTGGCAATTCGTGCTGAAACACGACACAAAGTTATCGTGTTTTAGCTCTCGCTTCATATAATCATGTCATGTTCGCGCTGGAGAACCCAACACATTCTGTGATCGTGTTTGGCCTACGAAACACGCGATGTATAGAAAGTGAGGTCCAAACTATTAGGTGATCCCTCCACTTTTGTCAATATAGACAATAAGTGTACCAACTTGTTGTCCACATGATGATGCTGTAGAGATATTTTTGAGGTTGGAGAAGATTGAAAATCACAACTGCACCAACACATGCAAACAGATAAATATCAAACTCTGGTTCCAAAACAATGTTCCATCCTTTCACCATAACAGGCCAAATAGCCAAATCATAACCTTTTTTGCACAGCTTAAAAGATGAAAATACCCTTCATATCGCTTTATATAATCATGTCATGGTTAATCTAGCTGTGTGAGTGGGAGTAGGTCTCAGGATCAATTCTCACTCGACACATCCTTGATGGTGGTGGTGTAAGAGATCCCTTTGGTGCAGTAAGATGCCAAAAACTATAGACTAGGGTTAAGAGAAATAGTCTCTTTTCTGAACACCATTGGTTGTTTGTATATATACACATTTAGGCCGTCGCTTATCAAACAATAAAAATACCCATCATTTAATGATAGATTTAGGACCTTACACCAATTAAGGAAATAAAAATGCTAACCGGGAATGCCATTATTTCACAAAATGTCAAGGCCATCATGTCTCAACTCTCTAAAAGATCTGTGCTCAAATTTAGCATTGTTGTTTCATACACACACCATAGATATTGAAACAAAATTTAGTCACCATTCACTATGAATTTGTTCGAAACTTGGTATATGATTTATTTATGGTATGAATTACAAGATTTTCTCGGCAAGACATTGTTTTGACAATATGGAATTGGTGAAAACCGTGGCTTCCGATTCCATATTTTGTCAAAAACAACATGGAGTAACTTGTCGATTTATTACAGATGGTTTGCAGTCAGCATGTTCGTAAAGATGAACTCATCGAAAGAGTGAACAATTTGATCCTTCCACTCAAGTATCGACCATTTTGAGACTTTTCAAGCCAATTCTAAACAATTTTGAGAACCTCCTTTTAGTGTTTCTTCATGCTATGAACACTATGCTACGAACACTCTATGCAGTATCCTATGACTCTACACAAGATTATCAAGTCGGACTATTACCCGACATAACTCCTCTCCATTACTGTCAACTACTAATAACCAGTGACCCCAAAACTCAAGTAATTTGGTGAAATGCTTGACTAGTATATGAAATGATTTCAAACTTTACTATATTTCGTAACGAGATACTTCAACAATTAACTTCTTTTTGTCCACATGATATATTAACAATTATGCACCAGTTATCATATCGTGTTAAATTTGACCTAACCAAAAATTTAAATCCGTAGAGAGAGTGTCTAACTACTATTTCAAGTGATGATTTACTATGAAATCTTTGGATGACATGCCTAGACTTACTAAGAGATTAGGTTTACGATTAGAATTTGTTGGTTTGCAACGGCTACCTTTAGGAGTAGCATGAGCAGTTGCATTTGTATGTAAGTGGGCTTTTATTAAGCCCATGACAACGTAGGCCTCACATACAGAAAGAAGCTGTAAACCATAACTTCAAACAATCGTTTGTTAAAGTGAGAAATTAAAGTCTTTCATTAACATAAATATTCTCTGAGTATAAGTTAACAGAACTCAATTGAATTGAGCGTGCCTACCCACTCTTCTACTCAACAATATCCAAAAATGATCTATTTGACCAGACGAGAATAAACTCGAATAAACTCGGTGTTATCCAATTAAACGAACCGGGGGCACTAGGCAAGCCCTCCTCCCAGCCTGTACTACTGAATCCAGACCACTCCTCCAAACTACAAAACTTCCAACAAGGGAAGACAAAACCAGACTTCCACCAAGGGAAGACAGACCGCAAACTATACCAAGGGAGTAAAGACAAACTAAAATACTCATATAACAACTAAAACAACTAAACAATTGAAGACAGAAAAACATGAAATTTTTTAATCTATCCGTAATAAACATACTCTCACAAACTGGCCAATAATGAAGGCGAAGATGACAGTACATCGTTCTCGCAAGCTAGTTGATGATGGAGGCAAAGATGACAGACGTCGTTTGCAAGCGGATTGAAGGAGATGAACCAGCAGTGATGATGAAACAACGGAAGAAAAAGTCCAATCATGTCGAATCTATTTAATCTATGTTTATTCAATTGAAATAAATTAAAGCGTGCAAAAGAAACTATTGAACCACCGTCGATCAAAAAATCGACGGTGGTTCAAACAATGAACTTTGATGAAGAATACCTATGGCGGCTAGGATTTCTAGAGAGAGAGAGTTCCAAACAATCATTTTTAAAATTTCAGAAATAAAATAACAAAATTGATTTGTTAATGTATATATAAATACAAGTAAATTAAGTTTTGACGTGTACTTGAATAAAAAAATTTGATGCGTACTGGTGCAATAATATTTTTAGTAAACTCAAATGTAGAACAATACAATAGTATTGTTCGTTTTAAGGATTTTATGTTTTCGCACGCTAATAGAAAAACAAATTGTGTGATTGATTTCTTAGCCGAATTTTGTTTAACTCATATTTCGGTCTGTAATTTTATTTTTTCCACCGCCTGTGGGTACCGTCTCTCTACTATTCGCGGATTGAGATTGTGGACAATCTCTCCGAGTTGTTTGTTGTTTATCGTGAACGGCCTAACGATAAAGAAAAAGAAAAAGAAAAGTAAATTAAAGCCAAAATGTCTTCTTACCCATTCTAAATTAGAAGATATCAAGAGATGTTTGGATCTAACAACAAGACATTATTTTAGACAAATAGATTTTTTTTTTAGTTAATGCAGCCACCTGACCACGTGACCCAAACACAGCATCAGCATCCATTACAAAATCAACGGCCCATAGTTTCCGACCTTTTGAAAGGCAAGAGAGCCACATGCACACCATATCTGGCGTGGGCCGAAAACCACTCTATCAACTTCCCACTTATGCTCTGAATATTCCAACGTCTCCTTATTACAGATTATTTCACGCTCCTTTCTCCGCGCTTATATTCCACGCGCACCCATTCCGGGCCCTCCACGTCCTCGCCTGGGCCCAACGGCTCAAACCTTTCCCCTCCTCCAAGAAACTCCACTCACCCTCCTCGGCGCCACATTTTAATACTACTCTATTTTCTTTTACGAGGTCCTTTGATTTGTCCTAAATTCAAATTACTATCGGACCTGACAATTTATGTCGTAACTCTGCATACACACGTACACGACACAAAATTATCGTGTTATGTTTGTGCGCTCATATATTTTATAATCGTGTTGTATTCATGTTGAACATCTAAAACACGCACGCACATTTAATGAGTTGTGTGGTCACATACCCACTTAAAGGCCTGATCGAATTGATCGGATCATGTAGGAAGAAGGTTCAAGTCTAACAGTTTGTTAAGATGCCTCAGCTGCATGCATCACTGCACTTCCACTTGACACCTATCGTAATGATAAACGACTTGTCTCGCCGTAACCTTCTAAGACTCCTGTCGCTCCATCCCAACAGGGGCAGAGAATTCGTCGTTGTCTCGGTTGTGCTGTCGTTGTCTCGTAGGCTCTGGGGAAGTCAGAATAGGAGAACACTCATTGCAATCGTAACTTATTCATAATTAAGTGTCAAACGTATTGGATATTGTCGTGTTAAACATGTAGGTTTCTTTGTGCACAATATATTGTATCGTGTTCATGTAAATACGTTTATTTAGTTGCTGAGTCAAACATGTCATATTCGTATTGAATCGCATTGTGCACAGGCAATTTTTAACACGACGCAATATCTCATTTTGTGTTTTGTGCTAAAAACACGAGTAGGAATTAATAATAGGAAAGTGGTGAGAAAAGAAGTCGCGGAGCATGCCAAGTCTGAAGCCAAACCAAAGCGAGGCATAATTTCTGAGGTGTAGCTGCAACGCGACACAACGGATTTGGTCTCTCCTTCTCTCTCCACTCTCTACGATACATTTTGGTTTTGATCGACAAAACTCCGAATCACTCCACTCCATCTTCCTCCTCCTGCTCTCTCTCTCTCTCTCGAATCTCCCTTCACTTTTCGATTTCTCTGTGATCGTTGTTTCAGAGACCGTTGAGCAGCCAAGATGCATGCAAATCACTTGCTTCTCGAGGAGCCGATCAGGATGGCTTCAATTCTCGAGTCATCCAAGTCTGTAAGTACTCGTCGCTTTCCAATTTTTCATGTTATTGTACGGATCTGCAGTGAAATCTGTCCAGGAGGTGTTTTCTGGAAGCATTTTCGTTAGTGAAGTTCGTGTGTTGTTTGGTTGAATCTGATTTTGAGTTTTCGTTGATGGCAGAATTTCTTTCCCGCAATGACGAAAATCGTGGGGACGCTCGGCCCGAGGTCTCGATCTGTTGAGGTTATTTCCGGTTGCCTCAAGGCTGGAATGTCTGGTACGTCCTCTTCGATCCTTAGCTGATGTTTCTGTTTCGAAATTATTGTGTAGATTAGGTATTGGGGTTTAGATTGATGGTGGTTGATCATTTTTTTCTCGTATATTTTAGTGGCTCGATTTGATTTTTCGTGGGGCAGCCCTGAATATCACCAGGAGACATTGGAGACTTTGAAGGCGGCTGTCAAGAGTACTAAGAAGCTTTGCGCTGTATGTTCTTTTTTAGTATTTGTATTTTTGTTTGTCTTTGTCAAATTTGTCAACAGATGCTTCTGATGTTTACTGGTTATTTCTAGGGGTAAATTGTTCCTGTTTGTATTTTGACTGTTAATTCTCACTATGTTTAGTTGTGTGACTTCGAACAACATAGTTATGAAATGTAGACTTGTTTTCGTTTTTTTATTTTACCCGAACATAGCTTCAGTTAATGCTATATTGCTTTAGCTAAGTTCTCTCTCTTTTTTTTTTTTTCCTCTTCTTCCAGGTTATGCTTGACACTGTGGGTGCAGAGCTGCAGGTTGCTAATAAGACTGAGAAGCCTATCTTACTCAAGGCAGATGGGATTGTTGTTCTCACACCTGATCAAGGACAAGAAGCCTCTTCAGAGCTATTGCCAATCAACTTTGATGGACTGGCAAAGGTTTGATCATGCTTAGTCTCTTCTCGCCACTTAACATTGTTCCTCATATTTACTATATTTGTTGGAAAACTATACCAAATTTTTTTTTTTTTTTTTTTTCAAATCGTTCTCGAACTTGTGTTCTATATTTGAGTTGCATGAAGACATTGTTTAGGGTGTAAGTGTGGTTCTGTGCAGCAATTAGTCAGCTTTGAAAACGGACCTCCATTAAAAATTAGCTTCACCACTGTATGAATGGAAATAGTCTTTTGGTGCTTCAAGATGACAAAAAGATATATAAATCCTCTAATGGATTGCTATAAATAATATCCCCTGATTTGAGGTGATATACCCGTTCATTATCATTCAGCAATCCCACATTCATCAAATCATATGTGCTTATTTTCTGGAAGTTGGGGTACAAGTTTTGGCTTAAGTCATTTTTGAAGAGATGCCATTAGTATTTTATCTGCTCATCATCCGCATCGACTAGAAACTTTTGAAGGATGCTCTGCATCTTGCACAATTCATCTCACATTCACAAATCAGTTACAGTGTGGCTCCAAACTTGTCACAGTGGAAACTATGATTGTCTATCTACAATATGAAACTATAGAAACTTGTATATATATTTATATGATTACGATATCTATAACAAACCAAACCTTGAAATTGGTTTCGCAGTCAGTAAAGCCTGGAGATACAATTTTCGTTGGTCAGTACCTGTTCACTGGAAGTGAAACTACTTCTGTATGGCTTGAGGTAAGTGGAAGGAAATCTATACATCATTCTTCCTTCTTTTTTGTTGGTTTGCATTTCCCGTTTGGTATTTGTTTTACAACACTCTCTTCCTCTTCTTTTGAGACGGGTGATTTTTAATTGGAATTGAATAGGTTTCTGAATTGAAAGGGCAAGATGTGGTTTGTATCATAAAGAATTCTGCCACACTAGCTGGGTCGTTGTTCACAATGCACTGCTCTCAAGTTCACATTGATATGCCAACCCTTACTGAAAAGGATAAGGAGGTACGTATAAATGGTACATTTTAACTAGTATTTCGTTGGCTGCAAGTATATTCTTTCCGTCTTCTTTTAAATTACTTCTTTGGCTTGCTATATTGACTTCTTTTCCAATGTTTTCTGTGATATACCTATGCTTGTATCAGGTCATAAGTACATGGGGAGTTCAAAATAAGATTGACTTTCTCTCATTGTCATATACCAGGCATGCAGAAGATGTTCGTCATGTATGGATCATTCTTTATTTATTTCTCTCATATTGCTTTTAATATAATTATTTTTAATGATTGCTCACCAAACTTTGATAATAGCTTATGTTATGCTATATTGTAGGCCCGCGAGTTTCTTTCTAAGTTAGGTGACCTCAGTCAGACACAGATCTTCGCAAAAATTGAGAATGTAGAGGTGAGGGCGTGTATTATTTTTAGCTTAGCTTTCCATATGAAATGAATTTGAATTTTCAGTGGTATTTCTCACTGATTACTGACTCTATATGTTTCTTTCCTCAGGGTTTAAACCATTTTGATGAGATTCTGCAAGAAGCAGATGGTATTATCCTTTCCCGTGGAAATTTGGGCATTGATCTCCCACCTGAGAAGGTCAATTCCCTTTCTTCAACTAAGTAGTTGTTATAATAGCATGAAGTTATACAATCTGAAATGAGTGACTATCAATTTATCATAGATGTACAAGTTCATATATATTTGCTTCAATTTTTTAATTATTTATTTCATTTGAATCTTGTATAATTGACCTGCAATATTACTGCAAGCATAAAGTTCGGTGAAAATTTAAGTTTAAAGGTGATCTTGCTGCTTAATAATCATTATGGATTTTGCAGGTCTTCTTATTTCAAAAGGCTGCTGTATACAAGTGTAACATGGCTGGAAAACCTGCAGTAGTTACACGTGTTGTAGACAGTATGACTGACAATTTGAGGCCAACTCGCGCTGAAGCAACAGATGTTGCGAATGCTGTGTTGGATGGTACGTTACTCTATCATTGATTTGGCTGGTCTTTCAAAGGCTGTTATCTGAGGCCCTTATATGATATCATTGGTTTCCTTACTTTGTAGATGGCATTTAATTTGTGTGCTCTACTATAAAATATATACTGGTGCAGGAAGCGATGCAATTCTTCTTGGTGCTGAGACTTTGCGTGGTTTGTACCCTGTTGAAACTATCTCTATTGTTGGCAAAATTTGTGCTGAGGTAATATTATGTTCTCATTAATATATGTTTATAGAATATTTTATCTTGTCTGTATGTGTCAAAGGATATTTATTTTTCAATATTAATCTTGTTAGGAGCTCTTCTCGATATCAGTTTACATACAAACCACTTTTATATATTTTATTAGTAGTGAGGATCTTAGACATTTGAAGCGATAATTGTGCACTTCTGTATGGTTTTGTGCCTTATTATGTGATATGCAGTGGAAACATATGGTTTCAACATTTTGTTTCATTTGGGGTTTTTTTTGTTTGTTGTGTTGAGGAACTGATGTATTTATTTAGTGTGGTTTCACTAAACTTCACACTTTGAAAATCATATTGCTCCCAAATGTTAATTGTGCTAGATTTCACATTATGGGATATTTGAATCAGGGTTATTTATATTTAAGTGTGAAAACGTGAGTAAAAGATCTAAAATTGCTTCATTGGCACAATACATACACACTTCAACATGCAAGGTCTTATTGATTATTAATTGTGTTGGACTCATAATGGGGTCAAGTGATGAAAATTCTTTTAACCTTGAATATAAAATACTTCTTGGCTTACTTTTTATGTTCCTTATCATTTTGCATGAACTCTTACTAATGGTCTGCACTTCCAAATTTGATGCAGGCTGAGAAGGTTTTTAATCAAGATTTGTATTTCAAGAAGACTGTGAAATATGTTGGGGAACCAATGACCCATTTGGAATCCATTGCTTCCTCTGCGGTAAATATTTGCTTCATTACATTCTTGTTGCATTTTGTATGACCGCATTTGAGATTTGGCAACTCAAAATTGTAGTTTCTGGTAGAAGCAATGTATTGCATCTGATTGGAAGTGTGATAGGCTAATGGCTACTACCTCTTGTCTAGGTACGAGCTGCTATTAAGGTGAAGGCGTCTGTTATTATCTGTTTTACTTCATCTGGAAGGGCTGCAAGGTACTTTATTTATATGTATCTAAATTACAAGTGATAGGTATCCAGCAGTATCTTAAAAACATGTCTGTTTATTCTTTTTAACCATGCATTTAAACTGGCATTACTAGTATGACCACTATTATTGATGCATTTGTATAAAATATCTAATTGCATTGCACATGTTTGCAGATTGATTGCCAAGTATAGGCCGACCATGCCAGTCCTATCAGTTGTTATTCCCCGTCTTAAGACAAATCAACTAAAATGGAGTTTTAGTGGGGCCTTTGAGGTACGCCCTTGACTATGATCCGTTAATATCTTATTTGTTGCTGTAGACTTAAATTTGTTAGTTTTCAATTTCATGCATTATCATTGAACTTCATTGTATATGTAGTCATTTTTTGTTATTAAAGAGACTCCACATCTTAGTTTTGCCAACATGGGTACCGCTAGGAAATTGTTTATTGGTAAAGAAATTAATTCTATTCAATGAAAAAGATCTGGCAAGGAAAAATAAGATAGATAGATAGCTATCTTTATATTAGTTCTTTGTATTTTTCTGCATGTAGCTATAATGCAATATTTAATACTGTGACCAAAACTGACAATTTTTTTCCCCATCATGATATCTCCTAGTTTAGTTTGATCTTTTCTTTATTGCTAATGGTAAACTTATAATGAAAGAGTACATATTTCCTAGTATTTTGCCTGGGCAAATATCTGACTGTCTGCGAACATTGCTACTTATACAGTTAAACCTGTTTTATGTCTTCATTTCTCGAGTTAATCCCTTGGAACTGCTTTGTACTATCAACCGGATTATCCAAACTAATGGTTGTGTTCTTATTATTCATTAGGCAAGGCAATCACTTATTGTTCGAGGTCTCTTCCCCATGCTTGCAGATCCTAGACATCCTGTAAGTTTTATTTATTTGTTTATGTTTTTAATATGTCATTTGTAGAAACATAAGTCTCTTTGGACATATGGGTAATTTGATAACTATGTATGACCCTCACCATAGTTTTGCATGACTAGTTCTAGCTTTGTAGGTGGAGGGTATGATGTCCTTTGTTTTTTTTTTGTTTTGTGTGGATTTGAGGTCAACTTTGGTCCTTGAACTTACAGAAAGTCGTCGTTTTAGTTATTGTACTTTAAATAAGTCACTTTGGGTCCTTAACTTTTTGAGTCAATTCAGTCCCTGCCTTCAATTGGAGTTAATTTTTGTTAATTATGCTGGCATGGCATGTACAAATAATTATTTAATTATCCATTTGCATATGTGGTGCTAAGGTGGCAAGTTAAAAATTAAATAATGTAACATGTGTCATGGTTTAACTGGTTTGGAAAATTTGTCGCAAATGTTTTGATTGTAGCACGAATAGCCATGAAAGTGATTCTGTAGGATTTGCTGTGTACTAGGTTGCCAATGTATATATATATATTTATTTATTTATTCTATTTTTCGAATTCTATCCTCTTCGATATTGGATTTTATGGTAGATGCACTTGTTTCTTATTTGTTCTAATATCTTTTCAGGCGGAATCTGCAAACGGAACAAATGAGTCGGTTCTAAAGGTTGCACTTGATCATGGAAAGGCCGCTGGAGTTGTAAAGCCACATGATCGGGTGGTCGTTTGCCAGAAGGTCGGGGATGCATCTGTGGTTAAAATTATCGAGCTCGAAGACTAGAAAGAGGAGATTATATTTCTTCCTCATTTTTGGTAACTGTGGCGGTCTCTGCTATGTATCAAGCCATGGGAAACACAATTTATTTTTTCTTGTTTTCGGAGATAAGAGAGTCTCAATACAGTGTTGAAAGTTAGTAACCCAAGTCATTGGTACATGTATCTCTTGTGGTTATTGACACTGCTTAGTTAAAATCTCACCAAGTGCAGGTGCTTGTACAATTATTCCAACTACCTGTTTGCGACTTCAGGTGCTACCAATAAATTAATTTTTGTTTAGTTAAGCATTCATTTATTTTGTTTCTAGTAATTGAAATGCCAGTTAATTTAATTATAAAATTTCAATTCATTAGACAAAACAATAGTTTTGAACATATCAAATGTCAAGGTGAAACATGAGTATTTTATTAAGGTGCTAGAACTAAAATAACACTAATAGTCGGACTGAAGGGTTATTCTTACTTCCAGTGTGACTCGCCTGAATATGCTGAAACGCATCTAACTCGACTTTCACATTCTACGAATCCCGCTCACTAACTCAACTGAATGGCTTTTCATTTCCAACCCAAGAGCATCAACCCCCCACCCGACATTAACTTTGGACTGTCCCTTACTACCCAACCTGCACCATACCGAAAAGCTAAAGCAAACACCGCCCCCCATGAACACTACAAAGTACTATTTGAAACTACTTAACATGTCTTTATTTTAACGAATTGCCCCTATTTTATGGTGTGTTTGCACAAATGAAAGTTGTTTATTAGAAAATAAAATAAATGGAGCACCCTAATAAATATATAGTTTCTTATAATTTCTTCAAACACAAACTATAGGATATTATATATAGTCTAATGTAACATAGTGTCAAATAGCACCCGTGGCCTAATGGATAAGGCGTCTGACTTCTAATCAGGCGATTGTGGGTTCGAGTCCCACCGGGTGTGTTTTAATTCTTCTAAAAAAACACATTTTTGATCACATCTATTTAAATGAATTGCTGGTCAAAACTATTTGCATTAATTTTAGCACATAACAAGATATCACAAGCTACAACCAAAAGTTTTGCTTGACCAATGGTCACATCTACTTAACCTCTGCAGAGATCATCTACATGTACATGTACAATTCAGCCAGTAATGGAAGATGGATCAGCTTTCCTGTTTGAAGAAAGTTGGTGTTGTTGATGAAGATCAGCCAATTCAAGCTCTTTTTGCCTAATCACAAGAACCATCCTCTCATTCTCAAGCCTTCTCCTCTCATTCTCTAGCTTAGCCCTCTCCATTTCCCTCTCCTTTTTGCTGCTAAACCTCACCCATTTCAGCCTCTGCTTCTCCAGCTCCAATGCTTGGCATTGGTACTTCACTTGCTCCTCCTCCAACTGCATCACCCGAGTCCTCATCCAGTGCTTCTTCTCCCACGGGCTCTTCGCCCCGTCTTGAAGCACACTCCCCATCTCAACACTCAATTGCTGTAGCAATGGCGATGATGATGATGGTGCCGTTCTTGATCTTTTCCTTGAAGATCTTTCGTCGTTTTCATCATCCGCTTCGTGGGCGTGTCCAATTTGCCCCCTCCAACCCTCCTCTTCATCCTCGTCCTCGGATTCATTATCCTCGTCTTCATCATCATCATCCTCGCTGCTTGCTCTCGCCATTTTGGATGCCTCGGTCTCCGCCTTACCAATTGAGCCATTTTCGGATGAATATAAGCCAAGGTGTTGTTGAGCTTGGACGTGCGGGCGGTGGATGTGGGACGTCTCAGCTGCTGTCTCGGGGGAGTGTTGGGCGGCCCCAGCACCGCCATGGCCACAACTGTTGTGATAAGCACACATTTCCCGGAAGAAAAGGTGCTTAGAATTCAGCAATTTCCGAACTTCCTCTTTCATCTTGGGCGACAAGTCCATGGTCTCTAACAAGCTCTGATTCTCCACAACCCGACAAGCAGTTCCTTTGCCAAGAATATCATTAACCCTCTTGTACCTCTTGTTCAAGTCATTGAACTTGTCCTCACATTGCTGTGGAGACACATAAAAACCCTTCTCCATCATAGCCCGAGACACCGATTTCCACTTCCCTTTCTTCTGCAACAACCCTCCTCCTCCCTTCTTCTTCCCGGACGGATCATTCGCCTCCGGTCCAGCCTCATCCCCAATGTAGTACACAGCCATTATCAGTAACCTAACCATATTATCAGTCCACTTCATCCTTTGCCATGGAGACACTTTCTTCTTGCCATCAGTACCATCAGCAGAACCAGGCTCATCTTCTTCACTCATTGCTATTTGCTGTTTGGTTTTGGTGGCATATGGGTACAAGTTTTTAGCAGATTGCTGAGGTTGTTGTTGTTGTTGGTGGTGGTGGTCAGGCTCGTTATGGGCATAATTAGCAACCATTTGGGGGTGGTGCACATGGTGAGGGTTTTGTGGGTGTTGAGGCATCTCTAAACCTAGCATTCCAGAAAATGACAAACCATTTGATTCCATTAAAAATCAAAACTTTTTTTCCCCCTTCTCCTACCCAAACTGTTTTCCACCAAAATTCAAAGAACCCAATTGAGAAAAACAATGCCACTATTCACAAAACTACCCAAAAAAAAGCAATAGCTACAACAAAATTATCCAGTACAGCAATAGAGATGATTAGATATTAGAACATACCCAAATGGTAGAATTGGTATTAGAACAAAACCCAGAAGAGGAAATTGCCCAAAAAGCAAGTTGCAGAGAGATTGGAACAGAATTGTGGCATGAAAGAGATGGTTGGGTGTGAAATAAAAATGGAAATGGAAATGGTAGTGGTTGAAGCTTTTGTATATTCAGAGAACAGGAGGAGGAGCAACCGGTTTTAGATAGGCGGGTTGAGCTGAGCTGCCACAAAACTACCCATGGTTTTGCTTTTCACCGGCTTTTTGCGGCTTAAGCCCACAGTTCTTTAAAACTGGGTCTTGCCCATCTCTTCGCTTATTATTGCGCGTGTCATCATCTCCATTACTATTAGTTTTTTTTGGTTAAAAATGCATTTTTTTGGGTCTAATAATGCAAATTATTGTGTTAGGTCATCACATTGTGCACTGACTAATTCGAATTCAAATCACGTTCATAAGAGTAACAAATCTTTTCGTAGAGAGTTTTGAAGTAACTCGTATTTTTAGAGATTTCGAACGGTAGCTCTCATAATACCTAAAGATAGGTTGATGGCGTACGTCTTTAATGAAAGAGATGTTTTTGTCCACTTAAATGAGTCGGAAAATCTGTTCGTGTGAATTTTAAGGTAACTGTAGTTTATGAGATCCGAACATGAGTTCTCGTATTAAGGCAACTCTATAATTAAGCGTTTGATGATATATTTGTTTGACCAGTAAAATGAGACAACTAATCTTTTTGTATTGAACTTTAAGGAAATTATATTTTTTGAAGTAACGCAATTATTGTTCTAAAAGTTATACACATATGTTTCGGTGTTAAGACGTGACACATCATACATTAAAGTGATGAATTGATCGAATAAAAGTATGTCAACCTTATTTATAATTACTAGTTAATTTCAAATCCTTCTTAAGTGAACTTGGGCTATATAAGTCTAAAACTCCTTCCTACTCAAAAGAAGAAGAATTTTCATTTGTATCCTCTAAATTCTCCTATATGCTCTTCTTACAAGATAAAAATCTAGTTTTTGTCCTCATCACAATTTTTATTTTGACTATGATAATTTGATAAAGAGAAAATATTATCCATGTAATTAGTCCTCACATTATATATTTTTGTTAGATATATATAATCGCCTATCACCTATTGCCAACACATAGCAGAATTTATGCTAATGCCTCTAGTTAAAATACAACTCATTTTAAAATTAAAAATAAAATATTAAAAGGTGATGATTGGAATTTTAGAAAATAAATTGTGAAGCATAATATCAATATGTTGTCATTATCAGCTAAGTGACCACAAGCTAATGTTCTTTTGACAAATCACTTGGAGATTTGGTTTTGGTCTACCAAATGTCCCACAACCCATACCCGCAAGTTCTTCGGACACGAGCTTGTGGGTGCACAAAATCCGATCTGACCAATTTTAAATTTGAATTGAACAAATTCACACGAATTAGCACATTTTTTTAAAGTTTTGAAAAGTGAATTTTGGTCTAATTTGTTACTCGTGGAAATAAAACCTATATAAGTGTAAAGCACTTTTGGGTTGGATTCAAGTTACCTTTACCAACCCAAACCCGATCCAATCTCAAATTGCCACTTCTGCACATGTTGTCCACGCAAAGTCACGTGCCTAGACAACAATTGGCACGTACGCCATTTGAAAACCTAATTATGATTTTGGGTTCACCATAGACTATGTGATTTATGTCAATGAAAGGGCTTGAGAGGCCCATATGAGCCCAACCTATTAATCACTGGGATCGATAGGTCATGTCTTCATTTATCTTGCAAATCCTTGGTCTTGTCATCTACGTTTTCACGGTATGTTAGTATGTGAGAATGTGTATTGTGATTTGGTTGATAATTTTCTATTTTATTATGATTTAAATCACACTTAGTTGTTCTGATATATATATTCTAATTTTCTTGGTGATGAATTTGTTAGGCATTTCATTATTGAAAGTTGTGTTTTGAACCAACATTATTGATTAGTGCCAAATTTTGTACCTAGTTTAGAAAGTTGTGTTTCAGCACTAATTTAGAAAAATGTTGGATATTTCAAATTCAATACAAAATTTTACACATAAATGAAGTGACAATTAACGTGATTTATACATGTAATATTTTTATAGTTTAAATTTAAGTTTTGATGAATAACAACTTAATATATATAACATTATCATATTTTTTTTTTAGGAAAAATGTTCATTTTAGTCTCTTACCTATCCAAATCGTGTCGTTTTAGTCCATCACCTTTAAAACGTACCGATGCAGTCCAAAGGTTAGATGATAGTGCCATTTTAGTCTAAATGTTCTTCAAAATGAGCCCTGTAAGGACATTCCGT
>JAYMTH010000802.1:0-17893 GCA_036897465.1 Pelargonium australe | reverse complement strand
TATATATATATATATATGTATGTATACACTTAGTTCTTGATTTGCATTAATTTGTGTATCCATGTACGTATGTAGCTAGTCCTCCTTGGATCGATCATGGACTGGATCACGGACTGTTGCGGACTGAATGCCAGGAAAGCAAACAATGAAAATCTAGTGAAGAAGCAATTCTTCAAAAAGAACGGTGGTTTATTGCTAGAACAGCGACTCAAGCCCAACAACAACCAAGGCAGCGATGCGGCAAAGATAACAATATTCAGCTCCAAGGAGTTGGAAGCAGCGACGGAAAGTTTCAACCCGGCGCGAGTGCTCGGAGGCGGCGGCAAAGGCACCGTCTTCCAAGGAAAGTTGGATGACGGAACAGATGTTGCTGGCAAGAGGTCCAAAATAGAAGCTGAAGTCGAAGCCGACGTCAAGGAGTTCATCAACGAGGTGGTCAATCTGTCGCAGCTCAACCACCGGAACATCGTCACCTTGCTCGGCTGCTGTTTGGAGACCGAGGTGCCTCTCCTCGTCTACGAGTTCGTCCCCAACAAAGACCTCGCCTACCACCTCCGTCACGAACAAAACAACGGCGAAAACTTCTAGCTCACGTGGAAGGTGCGCGTCCAAATCTCCATCGAGATCGCCGGAGCTCTCTCCGACCTCCACTCGAATCTCCACTTCTATCACCGGGACGTCAAGTCGGCCAACATTCTGCTAGACGACAGGTACTGCAGCAGAAACAACTCAACTAAAAGTTCAAACTCGTAATCTACGTAGTCCTCGTTTATTTTTTTTAATACTGCGTTCCAACAGATACAAAGCAAAGATAGCAGATTTCGAGATATCGAAATCGGTTGGGGTAAACTAAACGCATGTGACTACTAGGGTTGTAGGTACCAACGGGTACTTGGATCCCGAGTACGCGCAGTCGGGGCATTACAACGACAAGAGCGATGTGTACAGCTTCGGGGTTGTGCTCGTGGAGCTATTGACGGGGCGGTTAGCGACCGTGGACGTGAACCTGCAAGACGGAGCTGTGAATTAAAGAGTTTGGGGGATATTTCATGAGCGTTGTGGACGGTAACGGATTGATGGGCATCGTGGAGGGTCGAGTGAAGACGGAGGGAGGGAAGGATGAGATAGAGGCGTTTGCGAAGCTTGCGAAATGGTGCCTCAACTCGAACGGAAAACAACGTCCGAGCATGAAGGAAGTTGCGGCGGAGCTGGAGAGGATCAGATCGTTGACGCTGCGGAGGACTTCCAATGAGATTCAAAATGAGTGACCAACCAATTGGTTGTGCTGTTAATTTGGTGTTTCCATTTGTTTGCTTATTATTTCATTGGTTTTGTATGGGTAAATCAACATATATTGTTAAAGTTGGTGATGAAGCATAAGAAGTCATCAAACTTCATCATTTCAAGTTTTCTCATTGATTTGAAACTCCTACCTCTACATATTCCATAGGTTACAAACAATCACTTATTAACTAATGGTAATTAGTAATAACATTATATATTACAATCACTAATATATATAAGATACAATACAATAGATAAAGACTCAATATCTAAACAATTCATCTAATGTTATTAGCTAATTAGAGTGCTAGGAAATTGAAAAGTCATGCATTAGTCATTTTCTTTCTTTATTTATGTATTCCAATTGCATTTCATTGGAGTTCATGTTCTTATGTTATTTCTTTCTTCTTTTTCAGGTACGTACACAAGAGGAAATAGGAGATCATTTTTGAAGAATCTAGCTCCAGTTGAAGGAAGAGTGCAACATTTTCAAAAAAACAACTCCAGTCGAAAAGAATAAAATAGTTAAATCTACAAATAAGAGGTTAGGATGACCTTCATTAATGGAAAACTTATCACTAATTTCTTAGAGAAAAGGTAATCGATGAATTCCAAATAGTTGTCCCAACAATGCATAATTTTTTTAAAACTAATTGATTTTGGTTTCACGGAAATTATATCAAATACAAAAAAAATATAATTTAGATTAGTCAAATGTCATAATCTATGTTAGTTTTAACTATGAATCTCAAATTTATACATTTTTCTCATAATATATGTTATTTCTAACTACAAATCTCACAACCGCATATTTTCTTCTTCTTATTTTCAGTTGTATATATGCTAGAATATGAAGAATGCATAAGACATAACAAATTTGATCCATTGAATTCATATTAAATGAAACAAGGTTAATATTCTCACAGTTATTTTTAACGTAAATTTATCATATTCTAGGTTGTTTATGGTACTAAGTTTATGTTCCATATGTACTTTATCATAGTAAACTAGGTGATTGTGAGGAGAAAAACTTGAAGACATAAAAGTAATGTCAGTTACAACCTTACATGTGAGGAATTTTAGGGAGATTTTTGTTTATTAATTTGTTTACTAAATTATGTATTTTTTTCACTCCAAATGATTTTCTTATAGGTAGGTAGTTGTTCAATTGAGTATGTCATTTTGGCTTGACATGTATACCAGCAAATTGGTTATCCACCCACAAAAGTAGGAGTACTGTAGGAGTTTCTATTGAGAATTATATTTTTATTTATTTATATATGTGTAGTAATTATAATAGTTTTTATTTATTTATATATATTTATGTTGGTGATATGTGTTAGTGTGTTACTGTTACGAACTAATTAATTTTGTCCTATTTGCTAGTGGTTGAGTATATATATTTTTTCCATATAAAAAAAGAGTATATTCTTCTTTTAATCACTTATGATATGGGCTTTATTTGCTCAACCCAGTAGTGATATGGGCTTTGGCATGGAAATATGGGTAGTTTAGTAGGCCTGTCGACCATAAAGCCCATAACAAAACTGACTTATCCAAATATATCCGCAATATGGGATTGAGTGGAGATCGAGGCGTGACAATAAGTTCCAAGTCGGCAACGTTGTTAGGTTTGGTCCAAACAAATCTACAGAAACAGCAGCCTACCTAGTAGAAGTAGAAGTAGAAGTAGAAGAAGACTCATCTTTCTCGCACCAACCACCACCCTATTTCATCCTAAATTGACTGCCCACTCCACTCCACTCCACTCCACAACATCTTCTTCTCTCTTTTTAAGTTGTGTTTTAGGAAAATCTATTGTGTTGCTACACGAACAATCCTGAAGTTTGCACTCGTGCGACCTTCCTACCGACATCTCTTAAAGTGTTGCTACACGAACAATCCTGAAGCTTAGACTCGTGCGACCTTCCTACCGACAGCTCTTCGACAACCTGCAAAACAAGGCCTGATGGAGGTTGTCTCTTTTAGGCCCCTCCGACGCTTAAGTCAGATATTCGCTCAAGGAGTTGTATTATGTAAACAGTAGTGTGTGTTTATGAAAACGTACCTTTGTTATTTGCTATTGTGTGTATTTATACCTGTATTACGCATCTACTAATTCTTGCAGAATTAGAACTCTGCTTGTTGGGTTTACAGCCCACTGTGTAGCACAACCTTCAGCCCACTGTGAGCAGCCTTCAGCCCACTATGCTTAGCTCCACACAGGGCCCATAACATATTGCTGCACATAATATATATCATTGCTATCATATATTTAATATGTGATGTGTCTCTTTCGACCATTTATCAACGTGTTAGCAACATTTAAAATCATGTTTGAGGTCCAAATATTGTTGTATGCGGAGAGAGGACACGTCGTTAAGCGAAAACTTTATAAATGTGTTTGGAGGACCCGCTTTTGACATGAGATCACTAAAAATCTTCACATAAGCAGTATATGAATAATACGATGAACATGAATAACACTTGAGAGAGTTGTCGATTGAGACTAGTATGTATATGAAAATAAAGTAGATGATCTTGAGATCCCCTATCCAAGAGTAGTATGTATAGGGGGGAACGTGTTTGACAAGGTGATAATGTGTGATTAGCCGTTTGATGACGCATAACCCACAAGAAATCTCTGATTTTTACTCATCTGTATGTGTCTACCATTCTCTGCGAGCCCTTTGAGCCTCATATGTGGATTTGTTTATCACAGAGCACCGATCGTTACAAATGACAACCTGGAAGATGAACTTGATCTCCCTTTTCCATTCTAACAATAAGAGATGATTGAAGGCTTTTGAGAGCACGGTTTACACTAAATGTTGGTGTAGTTTATGGATGTTCCCTTGATAGTTCATGCAAGAGTCCCCCAAGGAGTACTACCAGTGGCTAAATGTTAGCACTTTTAGCAATTGAAACCATCATATATAATTTATGTGGAAAACATTAGAGAGCACTTTCTAAATCTTATTCTTGGTGTGCTTGCTGAGCATTTTGACAAATGATAAACTTACAAGAGTTGCGTGGGATGTTCTCCGAAGAGGCTTTTGAAAGCATAGCAGACACTCTACGGGGCGGCCCCATATATGATACTTCATGAATCTTGTGAATTTGCGGACTCCGGACTCAAATTAGGAGTTTTCGGTTTATTTGGTTTTCGAACAAAAGATATAATTTTGACATCATGCATTCACCTAGTTTTTCGGTGTCTTGTTTCGTCTTCTCACTCGACAAACTAAAATGTATTTCATAGTTCGAGGGTATTCAAAAAAATCAAGCTAAATAATGGTACTATTGTATATAGTGATTCCACATCAAATAGTGGCCAACTCTGATTTGTGTGGAACAATAAACCTAGGACCACATACCCTCCAATAAAGGGGACTGATTTTGGACTTTTTAGACTAATGACAAAGAAATAACAAAGATGTTTGATGTGGATGCTCACTTTAATAAGCTTGCAGTAGAGAAAGATGAGGGTTTTTTCCTCATTTTTTAAGTTGTTTAATCACAATAATGACCTCATGATACTTCACAAATGAACTATTTTAAATTTCTGAGGAAAAGTACCTTTTATGGTCATGAGTGAGCTGCCAATCTTTCATCTTAAATTCTTAATTGATGGATAAACCCAATAGAATTATTTGTGTTCTTTTACACCAAGGAACATTCTTGTATAATAAGATGTTGTGTTAACAAAATTATCCAAGTTATATTCTAATCAACCTCTCATCTTATATCTTCCACTAACTATATAATTAGTTTTTTGCCTAATGTACATGCATTTTAAAACAAAGAAGTCACCGACCCACAGACAAATTATGAAACTAAAAAGCTCATTAATATATGTTAATTGTGGGAGTCGAAATTGATGATTAAATCATGTTACAATTATGCTCCAAAAAGGAAACTTTATGATAACTTTGCTCCAACTTATCCACTTGGATAAGAGACATTTCTGCTAATCTCATTGATTATTTATTAAGTGTGGGAATCAAGAATTATAAAAAGGTGAAAAAGGAGGGAATGGTGCGCACTTGCAAATTGTTGTCAAAACCAAGGGTATTTCCGGAACATGGTACCATATAATAAACTGTCTATAACTACCTCAGACTCACTCCTCTGTTCCAAAACAGAGTCCATTGTTGTTCTCTTTGCTCCAAGAAAACCAAAGTCTTTAGAGTTTAAAAATCATGAAAAGAAGCAAAAAATCGTCTCTTTTACTTGTTCTGGTCCTTCTCGTTTTCGTTTTTGTTGCATTTTCAGTGGAAGCAAGAAAGCACCATGGCCACACCAAGAAGCACAGACCTCACAAACACCAGAAAGGTGCTGGTAATGGCAATTTCCCAAGCCCAGATGTCACCATTCCTGCACCTTCACCAGCTCCTCTTCCCCATCCCAATCCGACCCAATCGGGCGTTTTCGATGTTTTTTCATTTGGAGCTAAAGGTGATGGAGTTTCTGATGATTCCAAGGTAAAAAAACGAAATGACCCAAAACTTGACACAGTTGGTGAGTTCTGGAAATGGCAGTTTTGTATGTAATGTTCACTGTGTTGTGACCAAAACAGGCACTTTTAGCAGCATGGCAAGCTGCTTGTCGAGTAGCTTCAGCAACTGTTCAGATTCCAGCTGGGTTCAGGTTCCTCATCAACCCCATAACTCTTCAAGGTCCTTGCATACCTCACCTTGTTCTTCAGGTTTGCTTTTTAGCTTCTTCTCTGGTCTCATTAGACATAGTCTCTGTACAATGGCTCATCATGGTAGCTTCTTTTTGTTTAAACAGATAGATGGGACTCTGTTGGCTCCTGGAAATGTAGGTTCCTGGCCAAAATCTAGCTTGTTTCAATGGCTAAATTTCAAATGGATCCATGAATTCATCATCCAAGGCACTGGTACTGTTGATGGCCAAGGCTCAAACTGGTGGACTCCACAGATCTCCAATATTCAGGTATAGTTTTTGGTATCTTTTTGGTTATATCATGACATACACTAATATACGGAGAGAGCGTACGGTATCTCATCCAATACTAAGATCAATTTTATCGGTATGAGTATGAGTAATAACTAACGATCAATGACGGAGTTAGGGGTGGGACCGGAATAGAAAAGGAACCCACCAATAAAAAATAATAATAATAATTTAGTTTCTCACACATATAAATTCGAATTTAAATAACTCTTAAAATTATGAAGCTATTCATTTTTTTTCACTTTAAAAGTAAAAACTAAAGAAAATGTATTTCATCCACCGGACACATCATTTTCTCGTTAACTTGGTTGAGATTCAACCGTTATAAAGTTAAATGAGATTCTTGACCTTCTCTCTATCCATTTTGAGAAATGTAACTAAGTATTTTAGAGCATCTAAGGAATCTTTACAAACATAGATAAAATCACTCTTCACTTTTGTATCACACCTAACCATATTTGTAATATGTGGTTTTGCAGAAAAAGTCCAACCACATTCCAAGCATGAAACCAACGGTAACATTTTCTATCGTCTCACTTCTCTCATTTGTTGTGTCTACTTGGCATGACCTCCATGAATTCTGATCTTTCTTCTCTCTCACCAGGCAATAAGATTTTATTCAAGCTACAATGTGACTGTTCAAGATATCAAGATCACAAACAGCCCTCTCTGTCATCTGAAATTCGACAGCTCCGGCGGGATTAAGGTTAACAACATCACCATTTCTTCGCCGGAGGACAGCCCCAACACCGACGGAATTCACCTCCAGAACACCCAAGATGTAGAAATTCACCATTCTAATATTGCTTGTGGTGAGTTACAAGAACCCTTTAATCCACAGGGCCCCACATAGTGCATGGCACATTACAACTATATATTGTGGAGCACAAAAGTGGTCTGTTTTTAAGGAAATGTGATTGGTTCATTAGTGGTCTCCTCTAAACGGTTAACTGTCATTAAACTAACTTTTTAACAAGCATGAACAAAAAGCACACAGCACTGTTGGCATAAACATAGTTTCTGCACCACTTGTCTCTTGGTAATATACTAATATTAACAATCTTTGGAAACCTACA
Organism: Pelargonium australe; assembly: GCA_036897465.1. Classification (NCBI taxonomy): domain Eukaryota; kingdom Viridiplantae; phylum Streptophyta; class Magnoliopsida; order Geraniales; family Geraniaceae; genus Pelargonium; species Pelargonium australe. Next base: position 10,553 of record JAYMTH010000802.1, on the reverse strand, counting down.
ATATGTCCATTTTCATGGTCTAATGCTAGTTTTTTTGTCTTTTGGCAGGAGATGATTGTGTTTCCATACAAACTGGTTGCTCTAACATTCATGTTCATCACATCAATTGTGGTCCTGGCCATGGAATTAGGTATAATCTTACAACAAATAAAAAATTTATAAACTCGGGACGTTCGCTCCACAACACGACTATAACTATTACTTTTGAAAGAAAAAAAAAGTTATTATAGCAAAATTGTAGGATACTTTCCTACAACTTTTCTACAAGATTACGGCAAAAAATACCGCTACAACTTTACGACAAGATAACTACAAAACAATTTTGTAGAAAACATCATGCTGTAGAGTTATAGCAATATTGTAGGAAAGTATCCTACAAATTTACTATAATGTACCAGAGTCATAACATAAAATGTACTATGTTTTTTATGTTTTGGCTTCTAATGTTGCAGCATATGGGGGCTGGGGAAAGACAAGAGTGTTGCATGTGTATCGGACATCGTTGTCGAGCAAGTGACAATCCAGAACACAATGTCAGGAGTAAGGATCAAGACATGGCAAGGAGGCTACGGACATGTCAAGAACGTATCATTTTCCAACATCCAGGTCGTTGATGTTAAGGTTCCAATAATCATAGACCAATACTATTGCGACAAGAAATTGTGCAAGAACCAGACAGGTGCAGTGGCAATATCAGGTGTTCGATACGATCAAATCATCGGGACATACTCGGCGCAACCGATCCATCTTGCTTGCAGCAATGCAGTGCCTTGCATTGATGTTGATCTGATTGATATTCAGTTGAAGGCTTCGCCAAAATACAGGAGTTTCCGACAAGCTTTGTGCTGGAACTCGTACGGAAAATCGAAAGCTCCGTTGGTTCCGTCGAGCATAGACTATTGCTTGAGAAGAGGTAGTGGTTTGGTTAAGGGAATTGCAAGGACTCATGAGAATGTGTGTTGGTGATGATACAGTTGCACCAACTTGTCATATATTAGGCTTCCCTTCTGCAAAACTTTTTAACTGTGAGAGGGTGAAGGGTTGGAATGTAATTTAGCACTTCTTTAGCGATTTGAATGGAAAAAATAAATATCTTTGTCACGTTATGATCATACTGATATGCGGTGTTCTTGATTGTCGATAACATGCATGTTCATTATTCTAATACATATGCAGTTGTTGCAACATTCTCACTCTCGCTAACGTTAAACTTTTTCTTACTTTAATAATGAGGTGGTGTTATGAGTCAACTTATTATATATAACAACAAACTTGTTACGACAAGAAATTAGCGTGTTTTGTTTGAGCACACACTTTTTACAACGTGTTCGCGCTAGAGAACCCATCACGTTTAGTAATAATGCCACGTTCGTTTTGGGCCTCGAAAACACATGGTATGCTAAACACGCACACTGAATGGTATAATTGTAAATTAATACTAACAGGGACGGACCCAGAAATTTTGAAATATGGGGTCAAATTTTTTTTTTTTCTTTCTACAAAAGAGATTTTAAAGAAATTATGCTCACAAATATTATATCAACTTCTACCATGTTACTGGTTCCATTAAATCTCTCTGATTCCACAAATCCAACAAATCTATATGTTGTAGAATAATAATAGAATTTAACGAGTTTGTTACAAAACTATGTTGGATTTGAAGAAATTGTAATACAATATTTCAAAATTTTGGGGTGTCAATTGATCGATATTAGTTTTTTGAAGATGAAAAATATAAGTAAAAAATTATTTTTTCCTAATAATGGGGTTAGTTGACACCCCATTGCTCTTACTAGGTCCGCCACTGAATACTAATGACGTGTAAAACGTGTTGGATTGTGTCTTGTCAAACGTGCAAGTTTCGTCGTGCAGAATGTGTTGAACTGTGTTCTCGTTTTGTGTTCATAAATGTAAGAGTTTATTACACGAATGGTCAACTCTCGCCCACCTAATTTCTGCTCTATTTGTTTATTAATAGTCCTAATTACTGAGTCAAACAAGTTGGATTATATTATGAAGATACCTTATCTGTCACTGTTGTTGGTGTTGTCTGTGTGTGTGACAGAGAGAATGGGACAGTTATGAATATTCGTTCCTTAAAAGACCAAAACAATGCAGAAAGGAATGAAGGTGAAATGAAGATAGTGGAGAGCTCTAAGGGTTGGGTGATGGGAACCACACAAGCTTCCATTGATATCATGTATTGATCCATTTCACAAACTTAAATTAAGTAATCTATAAAGGGTGTGGTCAAGGAATGAATGAATTTAAAACTGTACACTGAATGTGAGATGGACCTGCATTTGGGACCATCCCCAATAAAGCTACCATAACCCTTTGCATATGGGTTCCTAATAAAAAGCTTCTTGCACAAACAATAATTTATATGTATAGATTCTTCTAGCATCTTCTTAGGGAGTGAGTGACTATGGAGCCACACCACACACTGACTTGGCACTTTCATTTGCAACCAAGACTATGTTTGGTAACTCTATTGAAAAACTATGAAGGGCATAAGAAAGTGGTTGAAACTATAAATATGTCTAGAGACAAATAATAGTAAAAAAAAAAAAGTCAATTGATCATAATAATATGAACCAATACATAAGATGTTCAGTGTTGATCATGATAATTTATAATTATTTGATGTATTAAGTGAGTAATTGAGACTGTTATAACAAATTAAATTCGGTTGACCTCATCGACAAATTAGGTAGACCTCATATGCAAAAACATTCATTTAACATTTCACATATCAATATAAGAGAATAAAATCGTTACCCATGTCAAATCAATTCGACCGGATCTGCATTTTATGAGGACAAAGAAAGAAATTTGTGTGTTATCTCTTCTCCTTGAAGGATAACATATCTCCACATGAGAGCATGAAGCTTTTGCATGAATCAGCTCCTTAATGAGCATGTCTCATATAAGTCACCATTTTATCGACCAACATAGTATAATACTTCTATAAGTTTTGTTATGTGACACCTCCTTTGAGGAGACACCAATATTACCAAATCAGCACTGATTAGTTGTCCATGGACAATCGTCCGATTCCATCCCAAAGTTCAAAATCTTTCAAGTGCTCCCTATCAACAAACCCCACAATTTCTTTGCCCAACACAAGTTTTTCAAGTAAAAAAACTTCAACAAACCTAAAAATTATGTGAAAATTTTGTTTGGGCACTACACATTGTACAACCAAAGGAACAAAATCTAAGAATTATAGTCATGATGATATTGAGATATGAAGAATGATGAAAGTGAAAAACAAAATTCACTTGAAAGGAGCTAGCCCATTGAAACATGGTGGCAAAGCAAAGCAAAGAAAGCCCACTCAATATGCCAAAGAGAAGAGAGACCCTACCATTACACACACAAAAAGAACACTTCCTTTTGCCAAAAGGGCTTAGTAGACCCATTTGAGTGCGCCTAATAACTCAATTGTTTACTTGGTTCTGTTGGGGATGAAATGGAAGGTGTTTGATGGAGTTTCTGTATATGCTGTTTGTGTAAATTTAAACTGCAAACAGGTCGGTGCACGCGCATGAGTCACCAACAACAATGCCAAGCAAAAGAAATGTTTGAATATTTGTCTTGTGTTTATTCATTACGGTTTACGCATAAGCAAAACTCTCTTTTTGTCTCTCGCGCTTTGTGCAGCTTTTGCTCAATCGTTCCGTCCATGGCCACTTTGTCTAAGGAGCCGTACACATATGACTGTATCAGTAGCTATTAGGAGTACTTATTAGCAAGTTGTAGTATTAAGAAATGGTCAACTTGAGACTCAACTCTCACCCACTTACCACTCACTGCTCTGCTCAAAGTCTCAAGTTTTTCACTCAAACCGCAGAGAAGAAAAGTTGGGTCATTTTGCTTTACATTTCTTTATATATATAGGAAATTTAGTTATGAACACATGCTGGTTTAGTGTTCAATTGTACTTGTATAATCTAACACAAAAATAAATTAAATTAGGAGCATTACAAACATAAGATTGTGAATAGTCTTGCCTTATAGGCAAAAAAAGAAAAGGAAGAATAGTGTCATAGCAACCGAACAAGTGGATCTACTAGTATATAGTTGTTTTAACTTAACTTGCAAATAGAAAATGTCAACTTCCTCCCAATGATAGTGGTGCAGTTGGTAACACAGCTTGCGTGAGTGGGAAGAACGTTTGCGTTCGATCTCCACTCAACACACATTTGGGAAGAGACTTAAACTTTAATTTGTGTCCTCGTCTCGAATAGAGATTAGTCTGTATATGGTCAAAAAGCTTAAAAATGTCTATTGCGAAAATGCGAGCCTGTTCAGAAACTCCATCATTTAACAAAAAAAAAATATCAACTTCCTATTTTAATTGGTTAGTTATAATTGAACGGCCTACAATACGAAAAAACGAGCGTGTTTTTGTCAAACAATTTTCATAATTTTAACCCGAATTGTCAGTCTAGCTACACCTATAACCAGACTATCTAAATTCTTGGTTAACTATGTTCCGAACCTAAACGGAGCAGGTTCGATTGGGCTGAGTATTGGGTTGACCCAGATATTGTAGCTTACGTTTGACAAGGCCCATTTTCTTTAATATTCCCAACTTTTTACTTGTTCTTTTCAGGTGAAAAAAAAGTGGAAACGAAAATTCAGGCGAGAATTGAAATTCTGAGAAAACAATTCTCCGCATACATAGAAAGAAATTACAAACGATCCTTCCCGCTCCATATAACCATTTATTTAACCGTTACTCTCAGTGCTACTTCCGATTCATAATCTCTGCGTGTTTAGGAATTGCTCGATTTTGAAAGACGAAGTTGCAGCCTTGATCAAGGGTTCTGATGAGGAACCAAAAGGTATTTCAAATATTTTTTCTGTCGTTTCCACAATTATTCATGAGCAGTTGCGGTTTCTTTCAGCTGAATTCATGGTCGTTTTAACTATGAGATTGCAAACTTTGTGGAAATAATTGTTTTTGCCCAAATTCCCATATTTTGTTGCATCTACAGAAACTCTGATCTGATTAACTCATACCAATAGCAATAAGCTGCTTCCTTGCACTGTTTTTACTTTATTTATGTAATGATTTTATGTCATTGCTTGTGTTGTGAAGTAAATCTCCTTAAATTTGAATTTATAATTTGCCAATCTTCTCGGCAAATGTGTAATTCGTGTTGAAGATTTTAGAGATACGGTTCTTAATTCATTAAGGAAATAATATATAACTAGAAAGAGATAGATGTATTAAGGAATTTAAAAAAATAATAACATTAGAAAGCTATTCGGCTCTCAGCATATAAACATGGATGCTTCAGTGAGTATGTTTTCTTTTTTCACTCTAGGTTTGATATGAAGCTACAAATAGTAACATACATTATTCCCACATTCGACGATTTTATAACTAGTAGTTTCAACTTGCAATCCTATATTTAAACATGTGCTGATGAGGTATCGTCAGTGACAGTGGGTGTGGTTGTAGAGCCGGCTCTTCTGCCTCTTTCGCTTGTGCTGTTGGAAGCAAATTTCAAGCTTGCTTGATGGAAACCCTTATCTTTGTCCTTTGAACTCCATTCCGACAAGTAATAGTCTTCTTCTGTTGCGTTTTTCTTGGATGATGGACCAAAAAACATCCCTCCCCATTGAGGGAAGTGTATGAAACATATCGGGAGGGTGCAACATATGATCATGATACCCATGAGAGTTATGCCCGTTTCTTTTGAGTACTTTGATCCTTTGAAAAATATTAGCTGCGTCACAACTGCACCCACATTTCCTCCACCTCCCGTCATGCCAGAAATTAGCCCCAATGACCTGAAGCATGAAAGAAATTGCTGTATATATAATTAAAAATGAGAAAATGGGTGTATTTCTGTTCATGCAATTAGGTTTATCCAACTTGAGCTTGTGGGAAACTCATAACTTCAAGTAACTGCACTGTCTTTCGATTTCTCTATCCACAAATCATTTCACACATTCCTTTTTTATTTTGTTTATTTTCTTACATTACTTTTGAATATCAGAAACGAGAAGTATAGACTAGTTCTGGAAGAGTACATTTATCACCTCTGTTTTAGTCCTTTCAGTTTGCGACTTTCAAATAACACACACCTTGTTGGATGAAATGGAATAAGATGAGTTCAAGGTTTCAAAATGAAGTCCTTGATGTTAACCATGCTATGTCTACTGGTGAGGCACTGCCTCTTTGTTACAGTCTTCATGGAAACCATTGGATATTGACCTCTCTTCAGAGTTTTGTTAATAAACTAATGCTTATAGTTATAGCCTTGCTTAGGGGACAGCAGAGCTCTGGAAGATATGTTTTGTATACATTTAACAATATGTAATTAGGGTTTTACATGTTTGCTTGTTCTACTGAGATTTTTAATGAATTGAAGATGTGTTTGCTTTGTACATATTCTTATTTAGGGTACAATCTTGGGTATTGTTATTTTCATCCACCCATTATATCTGATATTTCCTAGTACTAATGTCTCCTAGGCTTTTGGTTCCTGTTTTCAATGATATTTAGTTGTGAACCAGATACTATGATGATAAAACTATTGGACTAGCCATATTAGTGTCTTAATTGAGGAACAGTGGGTGCTCACAACTAATGATTATCTATGCAGCTACAAGAGCAGTATTAACAAATGTTTTGCAGATGAAACAAACGGGGAATATAAAGTAGAGAATATGATGAAACTTGCCTTCGCGAGACAAAAGGAACAACTCCGAATGTTAGGCCACATGCAGCTTGGACAAAGAAGGAGAATGCAATCATGACTACGATGGATGCGCCTAAAGATCCAACCTGCCCAAGAATGATGCAGAAAATCCCTCCCAAGGTCTGCACGATCCACAAGGTCCACAACCTGCCTCTCATCCCAAACCTCTTTCCCATGGCATCTGAGATAATACCTCCTGCTGGCCGAGAAACCAAATTTGCCAACCCGAAGCTTGCTGCTATAATCCCTGCAGTGTGGAGTTTCAAATTGAATCTATCATAAAAGTACTCAGCTATTATGTTGTCTATTGTGAGCTCTACCCCAAAACAGTATCCATATGTCAATGCCAGAATCCACCCTCTGTAATTTGTGATCCCATTGCTCAAAACCTTTGAGAATTTATCTTTTGGCATATCGCCAGATTTCTGCAGCCTGTGGAAGGTCCCGTCAGGCATGTCTTGGCCAAAGATCAAAATGGCAAACGCTGATAATGTTTGGAACAGGGCAGGAATGAAGAACGCGATTCTCCAAGCTGTAAATTTGACCGCACCTATGTCACGGATTAGAGAAAACACAAGAGGCATGATAAGTTGTGTTGCTCCACCACCCAGGTTGCCCCAACCCCCTGCAACACCATTAGCAGTGCCTACTACTGGAGCAGAGAACATTGAGCTCATCCAGAATTGAGTTGACACAAACGTGGCTAGAGAGAAACCTGTAAAAAAGCGAACCAGGAGAAAAGATATAGGAGAAGAAGCAATTGAAGTGAGGTAAACTGCTGGTGCAGTTATGAGAATAAGTGAAGCAGAGGCAAGGCGTGGACCAAATAGGTCACAGGCTGTCCCCATGGCAATCCTGGCGAAGACAGCACCAGTTACTGATGCCACCCCTGCATTGCCAATGTCTGTTGCTGTGAGGTTCAGGTTATCGCGTATAATGGGAAGGAGTGGTGGAGCAGCAAAGGTGGATACGAAACATGCGAAGAAGGAGACCCAAGACAAGTGAAAGGCTCGCATATGGGGTGCTGCTGCTGAAAATAGCCGGAATTCAGTAGCTTTGTGCTCCGAATCCACTGGGAGAGCGAATTTTGAAGGCTCAGACTCTACTGCTGGCCCTAACACCTCCATATCTGTATCCTTATACTGAAGTAGGTTTTACTAAGGATTTTTTTTTAAACCTCTCTCAGCTGCAGGAAGGAGATGGAAACTAAATGGTGTTCTTAGCCGAACTTATAAAGTGCACATTATGCTGAAGTCTGTCAAGGTAACTTCTCATGGGTGCTATTATTTTTTTTGTGCCTTTCTTTTTTCAATCAAACTAGGATTTTCAATAAAAGTGGGGAGAATATAAAAGCTTTGCGCATGTGCTGAAGATACAAAGTAGTTGTTCTTGTCTTCACTGATGTACTATTGGTTTCTAAAACTGAGACTCGGAGGATTGTTTTGCAGAGTGATGCCCCTTTTGTGGTTGAGAAAGGCAAGTCTTGGAGCTCCTCTAAGTCTTCTCTTACACTGAGTCTCGATGCCTTGCTGTTCCTTCAGACAAGAAAAGGTTTATAAGCTTTGAATTCTAAGACTGAAAGTGAGTTGTTGTCAGTGTTTATAAACTTTGAATTCTAATGGCTGGTGGTCTGAATCTTGAAGCTGTCTGTCCTAAGGAAAGAGATGTTTAAGCTACAACTTGTTTAGGATTTGACTTTGGAATCTGGAGGAGAGCTTAGGCCCAAGCATTACTTGACTTGGTAAGAGATTCTTTAATTTTCATTGGATATTCTTTGATTGAGCCAAAAGACTAATTTGTCTTTGATCATTTTGGCAGACTCCTCATAACTTTGATATTGAAATGTCATGGAAATTTTGGTTCTGAAAAAGAAAGTTTAGGACACCTTTTCACATTAAGCTGTTTGTCAACTTTATTATGCCAGGTGATGGCAGTGCTGTGAATAATCTGAAATTCGAAGGCTGATAGGGTCATTTCAAGGTATGTGAGATTCGAGGTTTATTGAGTTATGATTAAGCTGCTGGTGAATATTCAATGTTGGTTATGGAATCATGTGAAGGATTCAGGAATATTCAGTGAAACCATTTTAAAATTATTTTGAATTATTGCAGTTTTAATTTTTTTATGAAAACTTGTTTGGTCGTCTCTTTTGTCACAACTTGCTTCATGATTGATCATAAATTCATATTATTGTAACATGGTTGCTTCTGGTTTTAGGCAACAGCTATATTGCAGTTACTGGGTTTACTTGTGATATGTTTGGATCCAAAGAAAAGATAGTGGAAAGAAAAATTGTTGAAACTTTTGTTCCTTCTTATTTCTTAAGGAACGTGTATTTCATTTTGAAAATTATAGTAGTTAAAATCCAAATAAAAGCTTGTAAACTACAGGAAATTTTTAACTTCAAAACCTAGAAAGTTTAGCCTTGTTAGTTTCTGTCTGTACAATAATGTATGAATCTTTGACTTTTTAAAAAAAATAGTGGATCTTAAGCAACTGTTTTGAGTTGACTTAACAAGCCTTTGATGAGCAACTTTGTTTGGCCAGAAACAAAGTCAAATTTGGGTGCAGATTTGGAATGCTGCCAAGTGCACAAGGCTATTGAATTACAGCCAAACTATCCCAAGAAAAAATCATATTGGCCTCTCTTTTTTATTACTATTTCTGTTTGAAATTGGGGCAAAATGATTTTCAAGAATCATGGATCCTCTTGGATTTTACACTACCTGTCATTCTCCATAGTCCCACACTCCTTTTTATAAGGTTCAACACATATTAGGTAAAATTGAATCGTTGTATTTAAAAACGTCATGTTAGCTTTCCTGACTAAAAAAAAAGGAACAATATTGTTGTTCCATGTATCACGATTGGAGTCTGATGTGCACTGCTGACGTGATCTAAAATCTCATGCAATAACGTGTCACATCAAAACCGACTACAATATGTAACGTGCGTTTGATTCAAAAACAAATTTGAATTCAAGAGCTCAAAGCAATAGTATAGAATCATTTGAAGTGTGAGGACGTGTATTAGTGTTTGGGCCAACTAATGAGGCCGAACTGGATGATTATTATGGGCCTAATGGCCCACTTAATACGAGCCGAGTCTTTAGCCTATAATTTCTCATTACCAAACACTAACAAGCTCACATAGATCATGTAAAAAAAAAAAACTTGTTTCCCTGCCCACCTTTCATTACCATAATATTCTAAAATAAAATTTATGCTTCCAAAAATGAGTGGAAACAAAATTACCAAAAAAATGCTTCACATTTGTTATATATTATAAATGACAACCACCACCCTCTCCATATTATTATATCCTCCCTAAATAAAACCCCAAAACTCTCCCACCACAAACAGGGAGACCCTGAGGAAGAAACTTGCTAACTCTTATTTTATATCTACAAACCAACAAAACTCACATTAACAAGTAGATTCTTTAAGCCATAAGAAAAAATAAAACATAAACAAAACTTTTTTTTATGGCTTTAACAAAGCACAACACATCTTTCTCATTGGTCTTTCTGGCTGTGGCCACCACCCTCCTCCTCCTCGCCTCCGCCGACCCCGACCCCAATGCCGCCGGAGCAGTCGCAGTTCCCGCGGCGCCGGCGGGCGGACCGGGCGTAGACTTGTGCAAAGACGCCAACTTTGTAGGCGTGTGCAGGGCGGCTATCGGGCAATTAACCGATCCTGCTCAGGCGTTTCAGGCGGCGGTTAAGACACTGATCAAGAACACGAACAACGCGAGACAGGCTTCCGAGAAGCTGGGAAAGAACAGCGAGGTGTGCAACGAGGTGTACGAGGATGCGGCGGAGGGGCGGCAGAC
>JAYMTH010000801.1:0-17893 GCA_036897465.1 Pelargonium australe | reverse complement strand
TAGGAGGCTTAGCGTTGCTGACCTTAGGAGGCTTAGCGTTGCTGACCTTAGGAGGCTTAGTGTTGCTGACCTTAGAAGGCTTAGCGTCGCTGACCTTATGGAGGCTTAGACACGTGGCGCTTTGTGAGTCGTTTGACAGACTTGTGATTTTTTGGGTAGCATCACAACCAAACAAGCAAAACAATAATATCAAAACCATTGAAGCTCTGTTGTCTTCATAATGCCAAAAAAAAAAAGAACTAATTAAAACTAAAACTAAAATTGTTACCCCATATTCCACATTCAAAACCTGGAAGTGAACATTAATAACATGTAATTCACAACAGTTTCATAAATCTCTGATTCATGACTGCCAAAACAGACTAAATAACATTCTACCATTATTCAAAAACCAACATACTAAAAAAAACTCCTAAGATTGCCACAAAATCAAAACATAAAGTTTCAAAACAAACACAACATATCCACAAGTCTTCAATTCCCACAAGCAATATGACAAATTACTTATTCAGTCTAAATCCAACTTGGGTGTCCACCTAACTCTTCAATTGCTTCAAATGATCCACTAAGAACTTCACTCGCTTGTTGACTAGTAGAGGTCTCAGATTGAGACAACATGATTCTTGGTTGTACCATAGTTGTCCTTGGTCGCTCAGGTTGGCTGGAACTGAATCTAGATATTTCTGGTTGAAAGTCAGCCTGAGCTCGTCGAGATGTCCTCCATCCTTTCCCACGTGACAACAATCCAACTCCTTTTGTTGTTCCTTTTCCTTCACTATCCGAAGATGGTTGTGAGGTTGTTGCAGGTATTGGATCCTCCTTTTGACCTTCTTAGATTTTTGTTATTCGTAGCTGCAGGGGGTTCAATACCTTATAACAACATTAAGTAAGCTTGATAGTATGTACAATATAAGTACTTATTACTAAAATGAATATGTTTTAAACTTAGGCAACCTCATTGTCTTTATGTTTCTTTGGTCTCCTTTGTTTCTTAGGTTGTTGACTTTCTTGAGTTGTTGCCTCCTGCTACAACAAAAATCTAATTTAATTTAATCATACAGTTCTAAGAAATTTGTAATAAACAATACAAAGTTGGAATTTAAATTATTAAATCTAGACCATGAATGAAAAATTACCTTGTATACGATACTCATGCCTTGATTGTCTTCCACATATATTGGAACCTCATCTCTCATGGCAGGTTGGTTTGTCTCCTGACATTCACACAAGTAATCAATTAAGTGTCACAGCATATAATAACTAACAACCAACAAATCAACATATCTCATAATAACTAAGAACAAACAATCAACCTATCTCAAAATAACTAACAACAAAACAAATCAACCTTAAGTGTTTGAGCATGCTGAACTTACCATTGCTTGGTTCTCAACTACTTTTCTCCTTTTTGTTCTATATGTTGTAAGCTTGACTCTTTTTTTTGCAATTATGTTTTCTTCCATGTTGTTGGTTTGTGCATGCTTGATTAGCAACCCCTTCTTCATAACAACACCATTTTGCTGGTTTGTGCTTGCTTGATTGGCAGCCCCTTCTTCATTAACAACACCATTGTTGTCTGAAGTCCCTCTTTCAAAGGTTGTGGACAACTAGTGTACTTATGTCCAACTACTTGGCAATTAGAGCATCGTAGATACTTCATTCTAATTGTGTGAGGCTTATCATTGTTAAGCATTGCCCAACGAATAAAAGATGAAATACTAAAATTTTATTGAAAACTCCATATCAACAAGCCTTTATCATGACTACCATATCAATCGGACTAAAAGCATCCTTGCTTGATAAAAATAACTGAATCTTCTCACAAACAACAAAGATAACAACACACTAATTCATAATTAGGCATTACTCTTTAATAGAGAGCCAATTTTACCCTAGTTGTCAATATTTCAACATGTTGGAACAAAAAATTTCAGTTCATTATCAGACACCAATTCCAATCCATTATCCAAGACTCATCTAGTTGGTGACAACTTGAATCAACATAGGCTCACAATTGCTTGCCACAACAAATATTGTAACTTTAAACTTAAATTCTCATAGAGAAAACGAGAAACAGATTATATCTACTAGTAGAAGTAAAAACAAATAATTAAAATAAAAACTAGAAAAGAAGAGAGCACGTAAGTGTACAATATTACTTGTTTCAACGAATTTGGATCTTCGAAGATAGCAGGAGCTTCAGCGTGGCCGCCAAAAAAATAAAAACACGAATAATTGATGCTGGGAGAGAAAGAGAAGCGAGATCGAGAGAGAAGATGAGAGAATTAGGGTTTTGATGGGAACAACACGTACGTGTTGTTGAGTCGTCTTCCATATGATTCAAAAACGACCGCACTCCTCTGAATAAACAAACATGTACTAAGCTATCAGGGTCGATAACACTCCTCTAAATCACTCTCTTCTTCGAAGTCGTACTTAAGCCGATGAAGAACCTCAAAACAGATGAAGAACATTCAAGCTCTGATCAACGCACCATTGAAGAGTGAACCAGAGCACAATCAACCCTCTAACTTCCTTCTCTTCGTCGATTTCAAAAACGGTGTTGCATTAGCTGAAGAAGACGGTCCGTTTTTTTTTAAAGGAGTAACACACAAAATGACGACATTTTGCGGATGAGTAAAACGCTCGTTTTATTTTCCATTGTTGATGTTGACGTGGTCGGCCTACGTGGCGTAACTGATGACGTGGCATGATGAAACAGGCTATAGACGAATGCATGTGTTAAAATATTAAAATAATAAGGTTCGGGGATCGAGACGGCTAATGTCTGAGTGTATGGGCCAACAAATTAATAAAAACGAGTCCAATGGTTCCCAAAATATTTAACACTAAGAAAAAATACATCATTTACCCCCTTTTTTTTTTTTTTTTTTTTTTTTAACTGATCATTTACTTGATCTCAAGGGGCTTGGATCTGTTGGGCCCATACATATTGGGCTTCATTTAAAAAAAAAAAATCTATCATCTTCATAGATTTGCTGAAAAACCCAAACCCAAAGCCGAAACAACACTCACTAACTCAACCAAACAAAACAAAACAAAACAAAACCTTCTTTCCAGTTCCCAATTCCATTCCATGGTTACTTTCCGATTTCAAATCCATTGTTAGGGCTTCTCGTTATTCAATTCCATACTCATCCACACAAATTTCAATCATACACCCTAATTTCGTTGCTCTTCTTTTCAATTCCAAACCCCAAAACCTAGATTCCAATGGCTTCCAGGAAGAAGGAATCGGAGGGCATAGCGTTGCTCTCAATGTACTACGACGAAGAAGACGACGAGGAAATGGAAGACGCTGAGCCACAACAGCAGCGAGAAGAACAAGGAGAAGAAGAACCTGGCTCTGGAGACCCTAGCTTCGACAAAGACGACGATCCAAATATTGAATCCGAGAGAACTATTGCTAGTGATTCTGGCAACGACAACACGCCGCCGGTAGTTACGGATTTCACTCCACAAGATGATGTCAAAGCTGGGGCTTCTACACCGCAGCCGGTCTCGTTTACGTCGCCGCCGCCGCAGCAACAACTAGTGGGTGCATCAGATGCGAGGAGAAGTAGACATGGAAGACTCACGATTGTGGACTATGGCCACGATGAGGTTGCTATGTCTCCTGAGGCCGAGGTAAGGCTTTATATTTGTTTTTCTTGCTAAGCTTTAGCTCTTGCTTGCTTGCCCAGATAATTGAGGTAAAGGGACTTAGTTAATGGATTATGATTGTGTTTTGGTGCTTCTCGGTTCATTATAGCATTCTTGAATGATGCAATTTGGAAAAATTCTCAGTATATGATTTGATTTCATTGGAAAACAGATATTTTGACTATAAAATAGAACTATGTCAGTTGTTAGCTTAAACTTTGGGAAGCTTTTTGTATTTGTTAATTTATCTATGAATAGTTTTAGGGAATTTCATAACCTTCTCTTTTTTGTGCTTTATCTGGGCTTCTGCTGGTTGAATCATTCTTAACCACTCTGTCCAGTCTGTTTGGAGCAGGTGGATGATATCTTTCACGCTGTTCAAAATTTCATGTTTCATTAGAGTGCGATTAGAAAGAGAAGGAAACCATTGATTACTTACATGTTTAATCCTTTGTGTGCTAACCTTGTTCACTCTAACTTATTCCTAAACTTGTTAAGATAGGTAAACGATTATGCTAATATCCAAATGGATGATTTTGTTTTTCTAGTGCAGAACGCAATTTTTTATATGTTTTTTTTTCTATTAATTCTTGTTTTGGTGTCTTTAAATGCTAGGAAGGGGAAATAGAAAGTGGTGGACATAACATGTTTGGTGGAGAACTTCAAAGTTCTAATGGTATGTAGGTCTCTTGAGTTAGCCATGTCACATTGTTTAACATGATTCTCACATAGATGTGGACTTAATTATTTCAACATATTGACTTAAGCTAGCTGCTTTTATAACAGGTGATTTCCATGAAAAGACACCACCAGGAACTGTTCATATTTTAACCCCTGCTGCTCAAGCAACTACTCAATCACCTGAACATCGTGAACCATCAGAATCTGATCCAATGAATTATGCAGCTAATGACTCAGAAACTGGAGAAGCTGCTGACCCTACTAATGTTTCTGAAGAGGAGCCTAAAGATGTTGATCCACTGGATAAGTTTTTGCCTTCTCCACCGACAATGAAGTGTCCATTCGACTTGCAAGTAAGTTCTGAATAGGCATCTATCTGAAGTTCCATATGGCTATGTTACCATTGACTGCTTTATTTATGTTTTTCTATATGTGATAAATATGTGACGGTGCATTTTTTGTTGACCTTTCTACAGTCTAGTATGGTCAGTGCTGTTTCTCTTTAGGCAAAGTAGTAATTGTTGTTTGAAAGGGTATAGGTTAGAACTAATTCCAAATGAAGAAGAGGGTTATAAAGTTGGTTTCCTTTTTTTGAATGAATTAATAAAAGGATTTTCCACTTACTGTGAAGTACCTTCTAATCCCCAAAACTAGCTTCAATTTATAGTGTCAACATCATAAGAAGTTATATTCTATTTTAATTTAGAGATTTAACACATTGCCTCAAGCCTTAAGGTAATGTTGTATATTGCTATTGTAATGGTAGCTATTCTTTCATTTCAGTTGTTTAGGCAGTGATTGACTTATGGATATATATATGAGTTAAGGTTTAGGTATACCCATTAAACCACACTTATAAAAAGAGGTTGTGTTATGCATGAGGCTCCAACTATTGTGGGGTTTTAGAGCCATTTTTGCATGCAGCCCTACCCTTGACTGTATCCATGGCCTTAAGGTCACATGGCAACAACTTTACCGATACACCAAATCTCACCCTTACGCCATATAATGCAAATATACACATTTTAGAGGTACAAACTTATACTAATAGACCTAAAGGAGACAACTACTTTTTCAGCTTACATGTCATGGAATTTTGCCATTGCTGGGAAGTTGTTTATGTTGATTTCTTTTTGGTTGTAATGATATTACAACATGAAATCTTAGACATCCTTTTGTGGCACTTTTTTGCTTCTCGATGTTATTCATGGAGAAGTTAGTTTGAGTAGATTGCTCTATGATTTTTGCATAAATTTGAACACATCGGCACGATACTTCTACTATAAGCGCACTTTGCATTATCAATTTCTCTTTTGATTGTGGATAAAACGTTTAGGTGCAGATGTAGGGTTGGGACAAGTCCTGCTTACAAGGGCTCAATGTCATGTGGATGAGATGAACATTTTAGAAAGTATGATGAACTTGGTCTCCTTCAAGATATCCCAAAGTAAAACTCCTAAAAATTATTAAAGCGCACACTTTAGATCTATGAAGGATAACCAAACTCTTACTATCTAGACATACCATATGAAAGATTAATGACTTTAATATGATGATGCTAGATCAAAAGTTGAAAGTACATAGTCTTAAGTATCTAATTTATAGTGTGAAGAACTATAAATTTGAACTTGATGCTAACAATTTTTTGGTATTAATTTGGCTAATTTCGTATCGACATGTGTCCTTGCGCGATACGCCGTTCTGGGTATTTCAAGATGGGAGTCATTGGGCTTCATTGCCAAGTGAGCTTTCATGTGCAACAACATACCTCCCATCATGCTAACAATTACATTGTTCACACTACAAGGGCAGGTTGAGACACATGCATGCATGTGCACCTTCATACCTCCCAGGTAACTTGAAGACCCCTCTCTCTCTTGTACATTCGCGCTACAAGGACAAGTTTAGACACATGCATGCATGTGCATGTGAAGATAACTTCCATTTGCTCTCGTATGCCCAAACGCTTGTGCGTCCATGCAGTAGGATTCTCAGACATTTGCCTTTATTTGTGGACGCGCTTTGATCCCATGATCTACAAATCTAGTCTTCCTTACCTCACACTTACTAGCTAAGCTCCCTTGCAAGTCTAATTGATTCCTCATATCAATAACACATTGTTCTTTTGTCAAATTGGACTTAGGGTCTACATATTCTATTCCTTACTCAAACAATGCCATGCAAAGGGGTAGAAATCAGTTCATAATAGTAGTGGGACAGTCAACGAGGCGTGTCATGCTACACAAGCAGGTAAGTGTGAGGTCCTCGCTAGCGTAGGACTTCTAGGCTAGGTATGCCAATGAGGTTACCCATACATTCATGCGGTGATTTATCATTGAGGTCCCAAGGATATGTGATGATCGTTGATGATATCAACAATGATGGCCATTGATGATGTTACTGCTTGGCCAATAAGATTAGCCATCTCATACGTGCTTACTTTGGTAACAATTTATCCATTTTTTTTTTGCATGTTAATAAGGAGACAGGTTACTGAATCCTTGTATTTTAGAGGCCTGGCTTGCTCTTTTTGTAACTGGATCTCAATGTTGGGTTGGCAGATCTCTCTTATCCAATCCAATAGCGTACATCATAGCTGTGCTTGTTAAGCTCTTTGCCTCTTCCCATTCTGCATGATATTCAATAAAGGACATTTGTTGGCAGCACTTGTAATTTATCTTTAGCAGTAGGCAGGTCTGCTGATAAGAAATAGTTATATTCATTACTGGTAAAATTTGAAACATAATTAGAAAAGTCAATTATGTGTCAATGAGATGTATTGACCCATCTCATCAAAGAAACTAATGAACTTCTGGATGAATCTCTATGCGTAGTTTTAATGGTGAGCTGTACCCATTTGGAAATGTGGGCAGGTTCTATTATGGTGTATCTATAGAGATAGGCCTGAACTGAAGGACTATTCTTTTTAATATAATGACTTCAATCATTTATAGCTTACTCATATTTGATTGTAATATGGACTATAATTTGCACAACTTTCTAGTCTGATTTGTCTATAAAATCACTCTCTGGTTACGTCGTTGCATGACTGCCTTTTGCTTTTAAGTTCCAAAACTTGTGTCATATGATTGCATGATGTCTTGGCCAAAATCTGTATCCTGATATTCTGATATGTTTCTGAAACGCCCAACTTTTCTTTATTAACTTCTGCGACATACACAGATCATTTTATTATGTATTTGCCACTTGGACATTATAAAACATATACACTATGTAGATGATATCGCTTTCTCAGATATCGCAAATCTTATTTGGCTTAATATTGTTTTCTGTTATGCTATTGCAGAAGAGAATAGATAAGTTTCTTTCATTAAAAAAGACTGGAAGAAGCTTCAATGCTGAGGTGCGCAATAGAAAAGATTACCGTAACCCTGACTTCTTGCTGCATGCAGTGAGGTATCAAGATATAGATCAGATAGGGTCTTGCTTCTCCAAAGACGTATTCGACCCTCATGGATATGACAAAAGTGACTATGTTGAAGAAATAGGTAACTAACATTTATCCCTTCATAATTCGGGTGCACCTATAGTTGCTCCAATTTTAGAGAAACAATTGTATGTATTTTAATTGGGTAACTTATTTTGATTTTTTTTTTAATTAGGTTTCTTTTCCTTGGTAGGGTTTTGGGTTGTTCAGTATGAAGATTACTAGTATTGGGTTATGTGGCTTTTCCGACTTTTGATGATTTTGACTGGACTGATAGAGTTTTGTTCCGTATGTTCTAGCTCTGCTTCCTATTTCTTATTGCCTTGCACTAGAAATAGGTTTTTTTTGGTGCACTTCAGCCTATTACATGCTCTCATGCATTTAGATCTTATGCAAGGTAGTTCAAGTGAGTCTAAGCAGTTTTTCCATTTAAGAACTATTTTATAAACAGTTCTATCTACAGCTCTCTCTCTCTCTCTCTCTCTCTCTCTCTCACACACACACACACACACACACTTGTGTGTGCATTGTTCTCCCAGAGATCTTATGTGTGTTTGTGTTGAAGAAACAGTTACTGATAGCTCCCACAATTCCTCAAGTTAGTTAAAGTAAACTCTGTTCTGTATTCAGACTGCTTTCTCCTTAATCAAATCCACAGTATCTCTTTCAGATTATATATAACATTAAATGCTTGCACTGCACTGCATTCATTTTTCTCTATTCAATACAATTTCTTTAATTATAAATATTGACACTTTTCTTCATTCTGAAACATCATGAAAAGTTGTTCCTGCAAACTATTCAACTTCCTTGATAAATCTTTTTTGGTTTCTCTTTCTCCTAATAAATGCTGCTGCAAAATCTATTAGGCATCATAACATGTGCATATTTTTATGCAACGATTTGAGCCAAATGAAGTGTTTGTGAGCTCCAAGAATTTGGAAAACGTGACTTGAAACATGCTTAGATTATGGGATTTCAAATGACAGTTCTTATCTTGTCATTTGAAATTCTGTAATTTCCCAAATAATATATTTGTATTTGAAATACAACATTTTAAATGACGAATTTCAAATCAAATCCATGTTCCCAAACGCAACCTAAAAGGTTTTATATCATGTCAACTATATATATCAGGAGCTAAACCTT
This sequence comes from Pelargonium australe, assembly GCA_036897465.1. NCBI lineage: Eukaryota > Viridiplantae > Streptophyta > Magnoliopsida > Geraniales > Geraniaceae > Pelargonium > Pelargonium australe. Next base: position 8,952 of record JAYMTH010000801.1, on the reverse strand, counting down.
CAAAGATGTTGAAGATGTAGTTCTAATTAGAATTAGATTATACGAAAAGTATATATATAGTTAGAATTATGTTCAAATTTATTGTTGTTTATCAAATAGAGATAGGGCGCTGTTGTGACCTGAAAAACACTTTTTAAAGTTCAATTAATGATTATCAAGGAAGACTTATCTAGAAAGTATTAAAATCAATGAAGGAGAAGCTCACAAAATTCCACATGATTTGGTGTCCTGGTGATTTTAATGTTAATTTTGCTGTCAGAGTTGAGCTATTTCATCTCTTTTTCTTCCTTTTGTTTCCCCCCCTTATATTTTGGGCTTATTCGGTTCTGAATTTATCTCAATGGATCAGTTTCTTTCTTTGCTTGTTTTCTCATAGTTACCTGAAATTCTCTTCATATTGATGTCATATTGTGAATTGTTTGTTCTATGGAAGCAGAGGCTGATATGAAGCGTGAAATGGAGAGGAAAGAGCAAGAAAGGAAGAAGAATCAGAAGGTTGACTTTGTTTCTGGGGGAAATCAGCCTGCTCCACCAAAAATTACCATGCCTATTCTAGGTTAAGAAACTATTTTTTGATCAAATGTAACAAATATATGTTATACTCCCTCCATCTCAAAATGAGTGTCCTCCTTTGTATTTTGAGAAAAATTAAAGAGAAGTTAGTTAGTGTGGTATATTTACTATTGTATCCTCATGATAATGTGTTGAGAGATCCTAACTAACTTTTTATAAGGATATTATTGACAATTCATGCATAACTAACTTACTAGAAAAGGAAACAAGACATTCATTTTGGGACAAAAATGAAAATGAAACAAGACACTCATTTTGGGACGGATGAAGTATTTATTTTTAGTAGATAACAAGAAGATTAATTATTTTTTTCTCGAGTTTTATTTGATTAGATATGTATTCAAGAAACCATTTTCATTTGACAGAATAAAGAATAATTAATAGATACATGGGAGATTAGATGTAAGTATATGATAAATATTAGAAAAGATTAACAAATGCTGAAAAGAAAAGTGGTGGAAAAGAAGTCAATAATGGTGTGTTTCTTTTCTAATTAAGGAATGGAGCTCTTTCTCTTTCTTTTCCTTGTTAACTTCATGTAACTATACTCTTCTTTGTATTATCACTCATTTCCATTGCATTGCAGCAAACACTAGAGAGAAAGAGAGAAGTAAGGCCTGCTAATTCATTGATTTGATCCAATGGAGGTTGTAGCTGCTGTTAGTGGAGCTTTGCTGAGTGTTTCCTTTGAGAAGCTGTTTTACAAGTTGACTTCTCCTCAACTGCGCCAATTTGCAAGCCAAAAGAAGGTCCGGGCTCAACTGGCCAAGTGGGAGAATATGCTTCCAATTATTCATGCAGCTCTTGAAGATGCTGAGGACAAGCAGACAACGAGCCGGGTGGTGGAGATCTTGTTGAGTGAGCTCAGAGACTTGGTCTATGATTTGGAGGATGTTTTGGATGACTTTGCTACTGAAGTTTTGGGGCTTAATTTAAAGGACAAACAACAACCTGCTGCTGCTGCTGCCACTAGTAGCAGAAATAAATGGTTAAAAAATTCCTACCCTGTCTATGTACTACTGGAAGTAGTGGTAGGAGTAGCGGTGGTGGTCAGGGTGTTAAGTTTAATTATGCTGAGATGGGGTCCAAATTAGAGGAGCTCAGTGAAAGAATGGAAGCAATTTGTAGTCAGACGGGGAACTTCAATTTTGGGGGCAGACTTGTTGGGGGAGGAGGAAGAAGAAGATTTGATAATATAACAGGGGATCAAAGGCTAGAAACTACTTCTCTGCCCGATCCTCATGTTTTTGGGAGGGACAATGACAAGCAGGCTATTCTTCATTTGGTGTTGGCTGGTGGTGGTGGTGGAGTGTCTGTGATTCCCATACAAGGCATGGGAGGATTGGGGAAGACAACTCTGGCTCAACTAGTGTACAGTGACGAGAGAGTGGCGGTTCATTTTGATCTTAAAGCTTGGGTTTGTGTTTCCGACATTTTTCACATTCCTAACATAACAAAAACTGTTTTACAATATGTTGGTGGAGGCCAGGACCGGTGAAGGTAAGACTTTAGACCAAATTCAAGTTGAGTTGAAGAATATTCTAACGGGGAAGAAATTTTTTATCGTTCTAGATGATGTTTGGAACAACAATTATCAAGATTGGACGGTTATTTACAAGCCTTTTGAAGGAGGTGCTCCAGGAAGTACGATTATAGTAACAACTCGCAATAAAGAAGTTGCAACAATGATGGGAACTGTTGATCTCATTCATGGTTTGAGAGAGCTATCATTTGAGGAGTGTCTTTCTTTATTTTGTCAGCATGCGTTGAAGGCAACCAATTTTGATGGTCACCTGAATCTCAAACACACCGGCGAGAAGATAGTTAAAAGATGCAAAGGTTTACCGCTAGCAGCAAAGACTCTTGGTGGCATGTTGAATAGGAAGTTGAATCTTGATGCATGGGTAGAGATACTAGAAAGTCAGATTTGGGATTTGCCAGGTGACAAAAATAATATCCTTCCTTCTCATTTAAAGCAATGTTTTGCTTATTGTGCCCTATTTCCCAAGGACTATGAATTCGACATGAATGAATTATTTCAGTTATGGATGGCCGAAGGCTTTGTACCACAGCCAAAAACGAAGAAGCATCTAGAAGATGTGGGTGTTGCATACTTTTTTGACTTATATTCTAGGTCATTTTTCCAAAAGGCAAGCTCAAAAAGTGAAAGATTTGTGATGCACGATCTTATTCATGATTTGGCTCTATGTGTTTCTGGAGAAATATGCTTGAATTCGGATTCTCAGTTGGAGAGGGCTTTAATTTTACAAAAGATTCGTCATTCGTCTTTCACCCACCGTTCGTACGAGGTCTCAAAAAGATTTGGAGTGTTTGATGAAGGAAAGGGTTTGCGTACCCTATTGGCATTACCTATTATGACATCATATGCTAGTAATTGGATATCCAATGAAGTTTTGTATGGGTTGTTGTCAAAACTAAAACACTTGAGATCTCTATCTTTGAGTGGCTATCAGATAGAGGAAGTACCAAAGTCAGTTAATGGTTTAAAGCATTTAAGATACCTGAATTTATCAGCAACTGATATCAAATGGTTACCTGAATTTGTTTGCTCTCTCTTGAACTTACAAACACTGCTATTAAGAGATTGTAATAAACTTGAGAAGTTGCCTACAAGCATTGGAGATCTATATAACTTGTGTCATCTTGATATCAGTGGAACAAATCAGTTGAAAGAGATGCCATTGGGAATTGGAAATTTGACAAGTCTTCGAGCTTTGGAAAAGTTCATTGTGGGAGTGGGAGGAGGCAACAGACTCAACATAAGAGAGCTAAAAGGTCTTTCACATCTTAAAGGAAAGCTTTCCATTCAAGGGTTACACAACGTGGAGGACTTTCAACAAGCAAGAGATGCTGATTTGAAGGGGAAAAAAGGTCTTGAAAGCTTGGTGATGGAATGGAGCAATAAATTGGACAAGAAAGGAGATAAAAATGTAGCCGCAAATGTTCTTGAGTCATTGCAGCCATACAAAGATTTGAAAAGAGTTGTGATTAAGTCGTTCTATGGAGGAGAACTCCCGTCATGGATAGAATATCCTTTGTTGATGAGTAATATGGTGGAGTTAAAGCTTTATTATTGTTCGGAGAGTACATCGTTACCATCTCTTGGAAGACTACCTCTGCTCAAGCACTTGGTTATAAATGGGATGATGGCAGTAAAGAGTGTGGGTTCTGAATTCTACGGTTGTGATTCAGCTTTTCTGGCACTGGAGACTCTCAAGTTTGAAAATATGCATGGGTGGGAAGAATGGTGTTTATCTGAAAGAGAAGGTGAAGGCAAATTCCCTTGTCTTCATTTTCTTGAGATATATAATTGTCCATCTTTAGTGGAAAATGGTGTGGTCAGTCTTCCGTCTCTTATTGAATTGACATTAGAGAGATGTAATGCGTCCCTTCTGATCAGATGTATGACTGACATCACCCTTCTCAAAACCTTAAGTCTTAAGAGAATGTCGGGGCTTTCTTGTCTGGATGATAGTGTTGTCCTTGAGCAGTTGGTGACACTTGAACATCTCAAGATTTATGATTGTGAGGACATGACGTCTTTGTTACAGATTGGAACTCCAATTGAAGACAAGCTTACTCGTCTTAGAAGTTTGGTGGTAAGTAATTGTCCCTAGCTTGTATCATTTTTTACAACATCGACAGTAAAGAAGTTGGTGTATCTTGAAAAGATGATTGTAAGAAAATGTTCTAAAATTGGGATAGTCCAAATGGAGCAGCAGCAGCAGGATGGGAATGATGAGAACGGTTTTCCATTGAATCTAAGACATGTTGAGCTTGAAGATTGTGGGGAACAACTTGTTGAGTCAATGGTTAATGGTCTAATGATAAGGCGGCAGGGTGGTGCTAACTCATGTGTTGTTGAGCTCTTGATAATCAAGAGTTGTGATTCTCTGTGACACTTGGGATTTACAAGTACAAGAGGATGCAATAAGCTGAAAAGGTTGAAAATTGAAGATTGTAATAATCTGGTGTCTTTATGTAATTCTGAACAGGGCATTAATACTTTTGAAATTGAAGAGCTGGAGATCAAGAATTGTCCATCTCTGATGACAGATGGAATAAAGTTACCAGTTAGTGGTGCAGTTAAGAAAGTTCAGCTTCAGGTATGCAACCAATTAGAGTGACTTCCAGATGAGTGCATCATATCAAAGTCATCGTCATCAACATCCGCGGTAGTTGAAGAGATATTGATATGTCAGTGTCCAAATCTGAAAAGATTGCCAGATAGCCTACACAGCCTCACAAATCTTACTTCTTTGCAGTTATGGAGATGTGTTGGTTTAGAGTGTTTTCCAGAAAGTGGTTTGCTCATACCGAACCTCAAATCCTTGTGGATTAGTGGTTGCGCAAATCTAAAGAGTCTGCCAAAGAATATGCATAGTCTCGCATCTCTTGAAGCACTGAGAATAGGTACTTGTCCAAGGGTGGAATTCTTTATAGAGGAGCAAGGGTGTTTGCCTCCTCCTAATCTAATTAGACTTAATATTGAGAACTGCTCAAATATGAAGCAGACTATGTCAGAGTGCGGGTTGCGCACTCTCACCTCTCTTCAATGGTTAATTATAGAAAAAGTCCCTAAATTGCCAGAAGACGAGACAACTCTAACCACTACTCTGCAGCTTCCCACTACTCTAAGGACTCTTGAGATCAGAGGTTTCAAGAAGGTGGAATCCATAACTTCATCTTCATGGGGAATCCAAAACCTCACCTCTCTTACAAGTTTGTATCTTCAGAACTGCCCAAAGCTCGGGTACTTGCCAAAGGAATGCTTCCATCCCACACTTGAACAACTACATATCATAAACTGTCCAATTGTTGCAAAGAAATGCTCAAAGGGAAAAGGAGAATATTGGCCCCTCATCTCTCTCATCCCCTATATCAATGTAGCAAAGTCAAAACAGGTGAGAAACTGAGCATTACTTGAATTTTATTGCAACTAATTCTTATTAATATTTCAAACAATAACCTCTTTAATTTCATAAACAACTTCACAAATATTTCAAAATTCAAACTTCCTTTTACTTGATATATAGTTTGCTCTTTGATCCTTTCTAGTTTATCATTTAATGATTCACCCTTCTAATGCATTTTTCATGCGTTTTTGTGACGCAGGAGTGGTGATCAGCAAAGATATCCAGCAACTGCTTTTCTTAATTTCAGAACAACTACAGATATTCATGTTCCAATTTAGTGTTTGATGCATCTTTGATCTAGTTCTGCGTGGGGACTCTATTCTGTGTCCTTTTATTAATTTTCAGGTATTTTTGAACTTCCTAGACTCGTTTGTAGTCCGAATTAACTTCGTTTTGAGCATTCTTCATATGACTTTTTATTCTCTATTTTTGGACTTCCTAGACTCGATTGGAGCACGTGGTTGCTGATTGTACTCAACCAATGGACGTGATGACTTTGTTACTGTGTGAAGCTTAGATTGTTGAAAAGTTGACGTGCTTGAGAAGTTTGAAGGTAAGAAGTTGTCCTCAGCTTGCATCCATTTTACAGCAGTGGCATCATTCGCGGAAGACGGGGATGAAGAATCATGTGAACTGTCTGGTAACTTGCATATTTGAAAATAGAAGATTTTGGTAACTTGCAGAAGCTGCCTAAGGAGATGGGGTCTCTTGAAAAACTGACTGTAAGGAAATGTCTGAAAATTGGGTCAGTCAAGATAGAGCAGGAGCTGGAGGAGAATGATGAGATTGGTTTTCTACTGAAGCCTATACATGTCGGAATCGAGTCTTGTGATATTAGTGTACAGAGTATGTGATCACTGAGATAATGATGAGGCTGCAGGGTGGTGGTAACCATGTTCTTGAGCACTTGCAGATCAAAACTTGTGATTCTCTCCAACAATTGGAATTACAAGACAATGGAGTTCCTAGGATGCTTGCAAAGATCTGAAGTTAGTGTCACTATATCTAATTATGATCAGGGGACGACAAAGCAAGGTGACTATATATATATATATATATATGTAGCATTAATAAGAATGTTGAAACTTGTTAAAGAATCTCACGTTAAAGAATGTGAAGTCTATCACATCATATATTAGTTGAGTCATTCACCTATCAGATTAAACTTATAAGTTAACTTTATACAAGAGCTAGTTCTATTTAGACCTTGTGACTTGTTTGTCTTTGCTCATTTCTTGGTCTACGTGTAAAGTCCAATATCTTATTGAGCCTGCACGTGATGCAAGCTCATTGTACATCAAATTTTGGTATGAAACAAAATTAAGACTTTGTTTTATTTGATAACTTGTTCTTCAAACATTTCCAATGATCCCCTCTTGATGCTTCTTTTCCACTTGTATTGTACATAGTATGTATCAGTACTTTACATGTCTTCTGTGTTTGTAACATTGTTGTGGATTTTTTATGTGTCTGAAAGAGAAGCTTCATCTCATGGTGGGATGTTATGTATATTTTGGAACCAAGTGGAAACTGAATAAACTTCTCTTTGAATAATCTTATTCAATTCCCGCAACTTGTCTGAATAAAATAATCATGGATTGATGAGCTTGTCAAAGGTCAATGAATTAGGTGAAAATAAAATAATCCTTTTATTTGTTTTTAATTTCATTTTGTTGCTTCTATTCTTTGTATTGCTGCAAGTTCTCTTATCATCTTTGCATAACTCTGAAAGACTCTTTTTTCCCAATTTGGGATCCAATTCTGTCAACTGCTATGCCTCTGCATTATGCTCTCATCTTCCAACTCCTCTGTTTCCAGCGCCACTCCTAATTTGAGAGTCAAAGCTGTGAACTTGGGTGGTTGGCTTGTTACCGAAGGCTGGATCAAACCATCTCTCTTTGATGCCATTCCCAACAAAGATTTCTTGGTTTATTCATTTTACCACATTTCTTGAATCTTGTAAGCGATCTTGTTCTTGCATTTTCTTGATCTTTATATTCTGTTCTTCAGGATGGAATTGCTGTTCAGTTCAAATCTGTGCGCTGAGCTGGGCGGAGGATCAATGATAGTCGCAAACAGAACATTTGCTTCTAGCTGGGAGACATTTAGGGTAAGGGACAAGATCAATAGCTACAGTTCATTTCTAATTATTTTGTGAGTGTTACATGTACTGACTATGCACGTATGGTGTTCGTTGTTTTGCTCCTGAAGCTGTGGAGGCTAGATGCGGACACTTTTCAATTGAGGGTCTTCAACAACAAGTTCGTGGGACTCGACAAATCTGGAAACGGAGTCGATGTTGTGGCTGTTGCTGGAACGTTTGCTCCACCGGAGACGTTTGAAATAGAGAGAAACTCCGGTGATCCGAACCGGGTTAGGATCAAGGCACAAAACGGGATGTATTTGCGAGTGAAGACGGAGGAGGCAGTGACAGCTGATGCACAAGGGGACAGTGGATGGGGAGACGATGATTCCTCGGTTTTTATGATGACCATTGCTAGAAGGATGCAGGGAGAGTTTCAGGTCACCAATGGGTATGGACCCATTAAAGCTCCACAAGTAATGCAGGTATATATGAACATCATCATTTAATTAATATGCTCATACTCATCTTTGACATGATATAGCCTAGGTTGAATTGTCCACTCATATTTCAATATTAACATGAGACCTTGAGAGATCAAGTGAAATTAACTGCTTACCGTACTGAGTGTTTGTCTACAAGATTACTAGAGGAAGTAAAGCAATATATAGGAAACCTTTCGTTTCATACTCATCAATGAATCCTCATATGACAACTTATATATATATACTTAATAGCCTCTAAATTTTTTGTTACAATGTGATGGAATGCGATTCAGGAGCACTGGAACACATTCATAGTTGAAGCTGACTTCAAATTCATATCAGAAAGTGGACTAAATGCAGTGAGAATTCCAGTAGGATGGTGGATTGCAAGCGACCCGAAACCTCCACAACCTTATGTTGGTGGATCCTTGAAGGCATTAGACAGAGCATTTGTCTGGGCAGAGTATGTGTTTTGAATATCAACCCAATTAGAGATTCAAAATTTGAGTCTTATAGCTCTACCAAACGTATTTTTGAGTGCAGGAAATATGGGTTGAAAGTTATAATTGTACTACACGCAGCAAAGGGCTCTCAAAATGGTAATGAGCACAGTTCTTCCAGAGATGGGTCTCAGGAATGGGGCCTGACAGATCAAAACATACAAGAAACTGTTGCTGTAATTGACTTCCTAACTGCAAGGTATGCATATTGAAGTTTTGTTCTGTAAATGAAACCAATATTAGCTAGCACAAACTTGTTATTTAGTTTTTGGTACTACAATTATTATAGGTATGTGATGTGCCTGTTTTGACCGGGGTCAAAAGCAAACACACTAAGGGTGTGATGTTGAGTAGTAGTGCGCTGGAGCTTCTTG
>JAYMTH010000800.1:0-17905 GCA_036897465.1 Pelargonium australe | reverse complement strand
CTCTCTCTCTCTCTCTCTCTCTCTCTCTCTCTCTCTCTCTCTCTCTCTCTCTCTCTATGTTCATATGATAGAGTTGAGCACTGTATGCAAGTGCTTGTTTTTGTATTATTTGATCTATACATATGTGTTACTTGATTGTGCAGTATTCCTCGGAGAAACGAAGCCTTCTGGAAGGAGCTTGATTATGCGAAGCAATTATGGAAGAACAGGCAGGACCTGAAGATTGAGGATGTGGGCGTTGGTGTTGTATTCGGACTGGAGTGCTTTGCATGGTACTGTGCCGGTGAAATTGTTGGTCGAGGATTCTCATTCACGGGTTACCATGTTTAAGTGCTAAGTACTGAAGAAGTATTACTTCTCTTTGTTCAATCTTTTCTGTCAATTGAGATCATAGCTGAGGCTAAATATCTATTATTTTGCAAGAGATTTTATAGTGAGTTAGTGGAACGAATTCATTTTTCCTAAATAAAAATTACATAGCGCGCATCTTTTAACTTGTTCATTCTTCTGCCATATGACTGTTTCAGTGTATAATGAACCAGCCAGGACTAATCTCTGAATAACATTTTACACTGTTTTTGTATGGTGAATTGCAGCATCTATCACGAGCTTTGCATTTGACACTGCTGCTCCTGATGTTGCCTAGGTTTTTCTTTTGGTGAAGAACTTGATACTCTTCCACCAATATTCGTTTCGTTACTTGAATTGAATGAGTATCCTCAAATCCGTAGCATAATGTTGAATACATTAAACACTCTGTCGAAAAATAAGTGTCATGTTTCTCTTGATTTTTCGTCTCAAATTGATTGCCCTTCTCTCAGTAAATTAGTTATACGTGAATTTGTGAATAATATCCTTATAATAAGTTACTATTCCTTAACACACTAAGTTCTTAATTTTTCTCGAAACAGAAACAAGAGACCGAGGGAGTACATTTCATTTTGTTGAGTTATAAAATGATTATCCTGACAAAGTAGAGGTTATCTACACAAAAACAATCACATATGACCATAAGAATCCAAGATGGCAAAATGGATTGTATTTTTTTTTTTTAGACCATAAGGATTAAGGACCCCTTACCACAATATCTATCCTTGACTTGAAAATGTAGTGCACCAAGCTCTCCTCCAGAATTAGCTACCTCGAAGTAACAATGTTTCTCACTCCGATAAGGAGCCTTAAACTTGAGACCTCAGAGAAAATTTGAAGTGTTTTAACTACTTAACCCAACATGTCTTGGTAACAAGCTACCTATCAAAGAGATGAAAACAAATTGAGGTTCCTGAGCCCTATACTGTTCCAATGAATTTGTACATTTGTTGAAATGAAATGAATTACTATTATACAAGTATCTTGGGCATTAGATGGCTTGGCATTGGGGTCTTATAGGTTAATTATATGGTCCTTGATTTTAGAAAATGTAGGCTGTATCTAAGTCTATCAGTTACATATACAGAACAGATTCGTTAAAATGTATTCATGAGGAAGAATTTTGGAACTCTTTTACGAGAAACATAAACCGAGAAGCTCATGGTTACGTATATAGAAAGATATAAAATAAGCTTTATTGATAGAGATAAGAGAGTAAACTAAACAAAAACTATATGACATTTCATCAACCCATCGCCATGTTCCGGATCGATCAGTGCTTTCTAGGCTGTAACCTGTTTCATCACAATAGCAGCACAAAGTCAATTTAAGCAACTAATATGTGAAATACATCGAACTTCAACGGCGGGAAAGTTCTCGTACAATAAAAGACTATTCTGCATTTCAGAAACACAACAAACATGTTAGAACTATTTAAAGGATTCAAAGCTCTCAGAATTTACAGCTCCAAATCCCATATTTTTCGGTATTTCCTAGACGGGGGCAAAAGAGTCCTAGAACTTTCAGTTAGGACTCTTCTGTCTTTCATCTAAACTCTTTATTAGCTGTAATTGCTGTATGTGTGGAGTTAACCACAAGTTTTCAAACACTTTTGAAGTTGTTTTGGAAGAGGTGGTTCCTGAATGTCAGTACCATTTTGGTGACAAAAGCAAAACAAATGCTAAGATTGAACCAAAGAACGTTTTGATGGCATATCTCACTGGGTCATAGTCATCGTCTTCAACGTCTTGGAAGCTGCTTCTTTGGATTGACAGGGCTGTAGCTGAAGGTAGCGCCTCTATTACTGCATCTGCCAGGTCATTGATGAAAGAAGAGGTACAATTGAGCGCCGGGACACGGCCCCAGTTCTCAATGCCTGATTCAAGGGCCAATTCCTTGTATTCCATATCAATCTCTTCGAGAGTCTCTATGTGCTCACTAACAAAGCTGGAAAGGCATTGCAGCAAATTAAGTCAACATAATATCATGTGTATTCTTAATCACAATGAGTGATTGAGAAATAAGTGTCTTCATAAAATTGAACAATAAATTTTACGGAAAATTTAAACACCAAATTCCCAGCCAAAAACCAACCCCCGATTGCTAAAACTACTCCTAGATACAAGGTTAAACCCAACCTACATCACCTAAACCATCATAAGATTCTGAGAAAGTAACACTTGGCATTAGAATAGATCCAACACAGTGATAAACAATGACAGTAAAAAGCTAACTATTGAGTATTTACCTTACTGGAACAGCTAAGAGACTCTTCACGCCTTTCTGGCCAAGCTCAACAAGAACTTCATCAGTGTAGGGCTTCAGCCATTGTACAGGCCCAACTCGGCTCTGGAGCAATGTTACAATTAAGAAAATATTCGACCAACTTAGCAATGGCAAACAAAAACAGATGGCATAAAAAACTACTCAAATAAGGTCCATGTAACATTGAAAAACTAAAACTTCACACAAAGTTAATAATCAACCTGATATGCAAGTGTATGATCATTGTCAACTCCTCTAGCTTTCAACTCTTGCATGATTAAGTTGATGCACTCCTCCATCTGATCTTTGTATGGATCCCCTGCATCTGTCACATAGCTGACTGGCACCCCATGGGCACTGAAGAATATCATGACCTGTAGTTTCACACAAAAATAAGTAAAACTGCAGTGGTGACAGTAGCAGCATAAGCATCAAAACTCAAGACATGTCATACGAATCAAACCCACCACTTTTGGATTTGAGAAACTCTCGAGTTCTTTTTCAATCAAGTCAGCCATAGATTTGATATAACCTTCCCGTTGGTACCAGGACATAATAATGGAAACAGGCACTCTTGATAAATATGCATCCTCCCTGAACAATAACTTGTATTAGTAAAGTTAAATCCAGGTTGCACTACCAAACAATTACATAGAAAAAGACAGTCAAAATGTTACATACTGGAATATCTCTTGGAGAACACGGATGCTTGACCCAGTTGTAGAGATAGAGAATTGCGGATAAAGTGGCAGCACAACAAGTTTTGTGATGTTATCCTTCTTAATCTGATATAGACAATGAAAAAATTTCAGCCACGCTAAACCAGACAATTTTAAGAGATGTTGAGTGATCATTTAATTATCCTTATAATAAACAGAGCTAGGTGTTTAACACAGCTGTGCTCAATGAACAAATAAACAATGGAAGCTCAAAAGCTCTAAAATCATCAAATTGTATTAGAGGATGAGGGCCCAGCAATTCTTGACGCTATACATAGATGTAATAAGACATACAAGCTATATGGATAAACCAGAGAGAGCATATCAAGTAGCTTATTATAAATATACAAACAGGTGTTTTGCCATTGTGGTACTCAAGCATGCTACTAAGTGGAAAAGGCTAAAAACATATTATTTGTCAGATGGTTAAGCATACACATAAGAAAGGATCTCTGTTCTTTTGTTCTGAATAACATATATGAAACTAGACCATACTCCTCTCCCCACCTCACATCAGTTAATTCGACAAGCCAATGTCAATATACCTTTGAAATTTAAGCATGCTTGAAGCAGTTAACATGAAAAAACACACAAATGATATAAACATTTGGAAACAAATTATCTTAACAAATACAAATGAGGAATATACCATTTGAAACTTTTACCTGCTGAATTGCTTCCTCAGTGAATGGGTACCAGTATCGCATCCCAACATAAACATGTGCATCCACCTCCTTTTCCTCCAAAACTGTTTTAATTGCTTCTGCCTGTAACATTCATTGAGATACATATGATTATCACAGCAACCACACTACAAAAAACAAATAAATGAACATGTTTTAAAAGAATGATTAAACTAGTGGAAGAAGAGCTATAGCTCAGCCCATTGAGCCATCTCTATACATACAGTATAAACAAATTCATCCAAAGTTTAAAGAATGTTCATATAGTAACCTGCTCATATGTAATTTTACGCAATGGAGATCCCCCTCCTATGGCTGCATATCCTTCTTTGCTTTTGGGAGCTCGAAGAACGGATATGAGTTTTGCCAATGGTCGCTGAAGAAATCGGAACAGTCTGGGGAGACGTATAATATCCTGTACCAACGCGCTAAATCATATCCACACTGGAAAAACTCAAAACCGACAGACGTTATCAAAGACTGAAGCAAACACAAACAACATTAACATACTGGATCTGCAAATAGGTTAAACAAAAATGGTTGCACATCACAAAGGGTATCTGGACCACCAAGATTTAAAAGCAAAACCCCAATCTTTTCTGTCTTGTCTTCTGCAGCATCCAAATGAGATTCTAGAGCAGTTCCACCATATGTGGATACTCCTAGAGTGCAAAATGTTACCCCAGCAGTACTTCCACTTTGTCGGGTCCCGTATGAACATGATTTCCCTAATATGGCATCTCTTTTACCAATTGATTTAGAAAATGATAATGTCAGTGCTTGAGATGACGATCTGTCATCCTCCTGTGATAGGCAAGTTGTAGGCATAAAACATTTCCATTTGACATGAGAACATCGCCTGTGAATGAAAAATCCTTTGGTTAAGAACTTTTGTTTGCATTCAACATTGTCATACATTCTTAGAAGCTCCATACATAATTCAAGTACACTCAACAAAAAATTGGTAAGTTTTCTGCTACACTATTTCCTTCAAATGATTCGATACAAAATTCCAAAATATAGGAATCGTTTGACGTTTGGTTCATGAGAATCCATAAATGCAAGAGAAGACCATACTCCATAGATCGACAAATCCATCTTACATTATTTTTTCAGCAACCAAACAAGAAAAAAAACCGACACAGATCGACAAATATAAACGCAAATTCACAATTCTCTATCAGATCCAATATAATTGAAACCAATCGTGAAACTGGCGCAACAGCCTGATCAGTAAGGAACTAATGAAACAACTCTTCTCAATAATCTTCAAAAAGAAAAATTGCACAGAAATCTTACAATGAAGGTTTGCGATCAGCAGTAGAGAGATTTGAAACGGAGACTGAGAGCTTTGCGTAAGTAGAGCACGACGTAGCTTCCATGGCGTCGAAGCTTGTGATGTACTAATAAAAAAAATTGTATAGTGAACAGGGAATTCAGTTACTAGGGCTTTTGAGAAGAATTTTGTGAGCGAAACGAATGTGAAGAATAAAATATAGAGAGAGAGAGAGAGAGAGAAATTGCAGAGTAAAATCCACCAAACTCAACACTTGAATAGAATAGCTGTTTCTCTCTCTACTCTGAGAGGTGTACGTGTTGGCCTGGAAGACGACGACTACGTGTTCAAAGGAGGGAGACGTGGCCAAACGGTTTTTAGGTGCATTTTCCAGGAAAATTTGGGTTGGTTTGTTGGATTATTTTCCTGCAATTTCTCGGGAACAAAACACCTCACCTACTCAACTTTTCTTTGGGCCACGAAAGAAGAATATAGGTTGGTTAGGTACTGCGCCAAACAACTTTTCCCTCCAATACTAGTAACCAACAATCATTGTCATGAGTGGCTTGAGACGTCTGATCTCTTCGAAATATCAAGTATATCTTTCTGTTTATATTACGGGGTACTTGATCGGGCCTATAAATTTGCATATGAAATATTTAAGCAATTTCGACACGCTCATACTAATCATCATTTGATGGTAGGTCATAGTTAAAACTCATTCCTCTTCATAGAACTGTTTTGAGCGGAATCGAACGCAAAAGTTTTTTTCACTCACTATCTCGAGTATCTCTTTACATGTTGTTGGTGTTACTTATAAGAAAATCTGTTAACTTATTCGTTACATTACTATTACTTTCTAACAGAGGTGCCAATCGAGTTTCAAAAAATAATTTAAATAATAGATTTTGTAAAATATGTTAAAGTGAAAATGGGTTCAAAATATAAAAGTTAAAATAGTAAAAAATATACTTTTAAAATTATTTTGTATTTTATTTTTAACGGTGTCATCTAGTTTCGACGGATTATGTTAGTAACATAACGAAATGGATCTCGCGAGAACAAAATGAGTGATACTTTGACCTCGCAGAAACAAAGTAAAATACATGGACCCCGATAAAACAAATAAGACAGTACAATGACCTTTGAATACCCTTTTTCCTAACTATTTAAATGAGCTCGTTTCCTACAATATATTGAAAGGTATTTTCTAAAAAAAAATCATTTGTTGCTTCATTTTAATTCCAATAAGTATTTCATTTTTATTAGAGTCTTTATAAATTATGTTTTATAAATAACTAATTTTTTTTTGATGACGTGTCGTTCTAATACGCATTATAAACATTTTTTCCAACTTTTATAGTATGTACATACTAGTTTAAAATTTTAAATTATTGAAATCACAATAATCTATCGTTAAACAAATCACAATATTCTACCAAATCGATACACTGTGTGGCTATTTTGGTCATTTACCAATCAGCGTTGCTTTTAGGGTTTCGCCACTCCATATATATCGCTCCTTTACCGCATTCGCAACCAGCAGCCGAGCTCAGTTCTCGCCAATGTAAGTACCATCTGAATCTTCTCTTCTGAAACCTAATCTGTGCCTCCTCGCTCGATCGAGTGAGTTAGGGCTCTATAATCGAGTCAACAGTGGGCGCTGATTCATGGCGACCTAGCTGCCGCTTAGAGCCTAAATCGAACGAGCCAGCAGAAGATCCATGAAACTCACCGTTGTTTCATGACACAATTAACTGGTTACATTTCCATTGTCATTGTCTTCTTCAATTGGCATCTGAAACGGGTTTTTGTTCCTTAATCTGAAAACAAACAACCTTTTGCACGGTGCCTACAATTCGCGAGCTCTTCTATTTTGAGGGACCATCATTTTCATTGGTTCCATCGAAGTTGAGCAGCTATATTTCCACTCTCTTTTTTTTTTTATAGTTTGTTTGCGTTATTTTTTGTAATTTTTGTTTGAAATTCATAGATTCAATGGCTCCGAAACCGAGTCAGCAGCAAGAGCCGGTTCATGGCGCCTTGTCTGCCGCATGGAGCCGACACGAAATTGCCGAAAGATGATTACTTGAATGGCTTGTTCTATCCATCTAAGTCTTTATGTTCATTTTTCTGCTACATCTCTTTTTTCTTGAGAAATTTTGCAATTTTGTTGTTGTTTTTTTTCAGATAGAGAATACAGATCTAATCACTGTAATTCTATAATTCGGAATAACTTAAATTAATATTTCTTTTTTTAAAGAAAGTTAATGTGAGAAGCCGGAGTATCGTGACAATATAACGATATTGTAAGTGGATTTGAAAAATGACAAATTGTGTGTATGATTCTCGTTATTTGAAGATCATTATGATTTCTTACTTGAGGAGTTATGATTTGACATTGTTAAATGGTATTGAAAATAAGTTGATGTAAGATATCGAACTGAATTTGACGACAAACTCGAAAGTTGAGAACTTATATTAGCATGACGGCCCATGATTCAAGTTTTATTTAGATGCAAAAAACAAAGATAAAAACATGAGTCAATCACCAAAGAATGACTTGGACACACTAATGCAATGGTACAACCCATCCATTGATGACTCTATCAACTTTGTGAGATCTCGTATAATCACACTTAAAAAGTTTCATGTATAAGAAGCTTCTCACATTTCATTGAAATATCCGAGAATAGTTAAAAAAACATATCAATTTTATTTGACTAGAAACGTATTTGACACATTTCACATAGACTATTCTGAATTTTGTTTTGTAACTCTTAGCTACTATCAAAAATGGATAAAAGAATGTTGAAAATGATTTAAATACTCTTGTCTATTTTAACTATTGACTACCCTATACTTTTAGATTTGTGTCAAATGTTAAGATTTGTGTCAAATTAGTGTTGATTGAACAAATTTTAGATTTGTTAGTCAAATGTTAATATTTGTGTTGATTGAACAAATTTTGGGTTTGAGTTGGATTTATGTTGTTTTTTTGTTGGATTTGTATTAAGTTTGTGTTAAATAAGTATTGAATTTGTGTTGGTTGAACAAATTTTGGATATGTGTTGTGTTTGTATAGGTTTTTGTTGAGTTTGTATTGATTGAACAAGAAATAAGTGAATTTTATAGCAAATTTTGATTTTTTTGGCGAAAGTTTGAAGTTTTTGACGAAGATTCATAAACATGTTATTGACCAATGAAGAATAAGGGTAAAATTGTCATTTTTTCTTCCAATCAAGTGCACGATACATGTTTTTTTTGTTGTAGAATATTTCGTCTAAAAATGGACGGAATGATAGCTAAAAGTTACAAAATAAAGTTTAGAGCAGTCCATTGTGAAAAGTGTCAAATAAATGGGGTTTATAGTCATTATCTTATCTTGGTTAAAGAAATGAGTCATGACATATAGATTGGACATTTTTATTCACAACTCAACCAGGTGATAATGTGTCATCAAACACAGCCAAACCTTAGAGCCCGACACAAGATGAGTGCATTATTTTATGCTCAAATTAGCCTTAGTTCTTCACTTCAAATACACTCCAAAAAATTCATTGTACAGCCTAAGCATCTTCTACTTTGTTAAGATTCTTATAAGTAAACTGCAACAATGAAATAAGTCCAGCCATACATACATTTATACTCCTGGCATTGGGAATTGGGTTGTAAGAGCTTCAACTCGCCCCCGCAACTCTGCCACCTTATTTGTCAATGCAAAATCAGGCGACGCTACAAACTTCAAGAATTCTTGGAGCTTTGATCCCGAAACCAGTTCTTTAGCTTCCCGGGTTATCTGTACACCCTCGTGAATGAAATCTGCTGTTGCTATGAATTCTCTCTCCGTAAATCCCCTGGTTGTCATGGCTGGTGATCCAATACGAATGCCACCGGGCATGAGAGCACTCTTGTCACCTACGTAATTCAAATTAGTGCACATAAGTATCACAATGGAGGAATGGGGTTAGAGCAAGGGAAAAGCATAAGATGAAGTTGTCAGCAACACTCACCAGGCACTGAATTCTTATTGAGGGTGATGGAAGCCATATCAAGAATTTTTTCAACACGAGCCCCATCAATACCCTGTAAATGGAAGAAACGTCGATTATCATTAACATAAAGTTGGTACACACCCAAATTGCTTAATGGCTTTTGACAGAATAGAATTGTGGACTCGTGCAATCCAACCTCACAGACTTGTTACAGATCAAGTAACAACTAAGGGTATATATAGGTATTAGGGATTCAGGACATGAGAGAAGGGTCTAAATCCTTTATATAATGTCAAGTTTTGTTACGGGTGTAATTCACCCTCAGAATAATATTTATAAATTTCTATAATCATATAATGTTTATGATTTAGAACAAAACCTCACCAGCAACATTCACATACACGTCCAGAAATCTGGATTTATGTTCAATGTATGAATGTTAAGAGGTCGATACTTACTAATGGCCTCAGATCGACAAGAACCAAGTGATTGTCACTCCCGCCAGAAACCAGTTTATATCCTAGTTCAACCAATCGGCTAGCAAGAGCTCTACAATTAGATACCACCTACAAAACAGAGTATAAGGCCACATTAGCTTTTTTAGACAAAAGATGGGCAAGCTTCATCGGAAAGGAAGTGCTTTACCCTGCTCTGGTAGGCCTTGAACTCTGGGGACTGAGCATGTTTTAAGGAAACTGCAAGTCCTCCAATTGTGTGATTATGGGGACCGCCCTGCATAGACAACCATGCGCAAACTAATACTAGAAGAAATTTAAAGCTAAAAATGCTAACAACAAGACTATAAAAGGGAAAAAATTAAGAAAACATAAATCTGATTCATGTGTGCGATGACAGCATAAAAGAGACAAGTCTAACTAACCTGAAGACCAGGAAATACAGCATTGTTAATGGCAGATTCTAGATCAACTCCAAGAACAGGATCCTTTCTGAAGAAAATCATGCCACCTCTTGGACCTCTCAATGACTGAAAAATGAAGTCTAAATGATAAGATTATGCTCTTGCAAATTAGCATGTGCAAATTCAAAAGATATTTTCAAAAGCGTAGGTACATAAATAATGTCCAGCATAATACAATATGTACACATTTGATCCATACCTTGTGTGTTGTTGTTGTGACAATGTCACAGTACTCAAAGGGGTCAGCAACCACAGAAGCAGCAACAAGCCCACTTATATGAGCCATATCCATCATGAGAAAAGCACCGACAGAATCTGCAATCTATCAAGTGGATGAAGTGTAGTTAGGTACAGAACCCAATATGTTGAGACTTGAGTTGATATCAATAGAAATATATAATCAGTAAACACAAATATTTATATTGCCCAGGACACGTAACCATGGCATGGATGATCATTACCTTCCTCATACGGGGATAGTCAAAATCTCGAGGATAGGCACTAGCACCAGCAATTATAAGCTTTGGTCGGAAAAGAGTAGCGGTCTTCTCAAGCATGTCATAATCAACAATCCCTGTTTGAAATTTCAAACAAAATGAATCAAAAACCAAAACCCAACTGATCAATAATTCAGCTATCAGGAAATACAACTCAAATGAGGTACCTGTAGATTCATCAAGTCGGTAGGGCATAGATTCAAAATAAATTGAGGTGCCCGAAACCCGCCTTTTAGGAGTCATAAAACCATGAGACAGATGCCCTCCATGAGGTAAGTCCAAGCCCTAAGTCCATTACATGTACAGATGGACAAATTTAGTCATAACAAGAACATTACTTTTCTTTTCCTTTTGAACTACACCGGGAAAAGAAAAAGAAAAATGATATAGCAGAATAACAACTCACCATTATTCGGTCATGTGGATTGAGAATTGCAGTGTAAACCTCGAAATTGGCAGGAGATCCAGACAATGGCTGGACATTAACACCCCACTTCTTGCTATCCAGGTGAAATGCAGCCAAGGCCCTTGCCTGACATAGTGATTCAAGCTCGTCAATGTGCTCATTTCCACCATAGTACCTGAGATGAATTATAATGTTATCAGTTACATACAATATTCAAAATATAGAAGCACTTTCTACATTTCATAAACGAATGAACTTACCTTTTGCCAGGTAGTCCTTCAGAATACTTGTTTGTGAGGCATGAGCCAACAGCCTCCATAACTGCTCGAGATGTGAAGTTTTCAGAGGCAATTAGCTCAAGGCTTCTGAATTGCCGGTCCTTCTCACTGTCAATAATTTTGCGCACTTCAGGATCAGCTTCACTCAAGCCATGGTCTACAAAGCTGCTTCCCTTACCTACATATCATGGTATAAAATCCATGTATAAAGAGTTAGCTTGATGCCACTTATCATTGGTGGCCATCCCTATTTTACAAAAATTAAATGCCAACTGTAAATATGATATGCTTATACGCTGACTCAATGCTTTGGATATGTGACAACAAGTGAGGGTAGGACTGTAGGAGTAGGGTCTTTGACCTAAAGCCTTTATATATGAATACAATTATATTAATTATCAAAACCAAAGCGTAACACTATCATACCTGCTCCTTAAAACTAGAGTTCAAGAAGCAGATAGATGGACTATGACCATCCACTTAGCAATTACAATTACAACTTGACATTATTATTGGAGAACAATTTCAGTTTAAATGTAATTGTAGCAAAATTCATGCCAGATCCTTTCTTGATTCTCTCAATGAATACCAAACACAACCATAACAAACAGAAATGCAGATAAATAAAGTCAACAGTGAGTAGCATCACACAGAATAAAGAGCTTCTCCAATTTCGAGATTCTAAATTGCAGTCTTATCAGATTTCATGGTTCAGAAATAAGTGATGATAAAATGAGAGTATAATGCAACCAGTTCAACCATAAGATAGCTACCTCCAATATCAGGAACAGGATCAGATACAGATGAAGATGGCATACCGGTAGCCAAGCTTGCTCTAATGCAATAAGACCTACAGGGCTTAGCCGAGCTAAGACTAATTTGATGTGGGATACCAGTAACAACAAAGCCTTTTGGACGAGAAATTGAACCATTTGTCCACAAAGGCTGTTGCAGAGAACCAATTGCAGCAGTTCCACTAAGAGCCTGCATCTTGATGTCTAACACACTTATGCCTCAACAATCTCCTACAAAACCCAACATTTCAAAAGCACAATACATATTAATACGCAATCCTTGGTAGATACAGCAAATTTCCATAAATACACACTTTTTTAGCATTTGTTCACAGTCAAATTCATAGGAAAATTAATACAATTCATAGAAAAACGAAGTATAGTATATTCTATAGTTTACGTGATGCTTTTTAGTACAAGGCCGAAGCATAAAATTTTGGCGACTTTACTTTTTTCTCGGCAGCCAAACAGAGGAATAGAAAAAATTGTAATAAAATGGATAACGATTCACAGATTATGGTGAAGTAACATACCAAGCAAGGAACGGAACGAGAGAGACAGAGATAGCGGAAAAGATGGTGATGCAGAGAACAGATTGTGGTGTTTTTAATGGCTCCACACAGTTTTGCTTGAGAGCTAAAACCCTAGTACGCTTTGATGATGGTGAGCCGCTATTTTTTATTTATTTATTTATAAAATAAGAATCAATTTGAGACAGTGACACTGACAGGTGGCTATAGCACAGATAACGTAGATTTTGTGTCAGATGATAGACATGTCAGCAAGAATCTGAGTTTTGATGGGTTTTTGACCCGGCCCAAAGATTTGGGTTCGGGAACTACTCATACCTATTGTTACAGTGCAAGAGATCTAACGTTATTAAGTTCGAGAGAAATGATACACAAGATACTATTATGAAATAATCTCCGGCTTGGGTTGTTAGGGAAACCTAACTTCCACTTCGGTCACTAAAGATGCCCAAAATCTATTTTGTGTTTTTAGGGTGAGCAACTCTATCATTGGTCACTAAACTCTTCAACTCCAGTTTTAGTTTCTGAAGACCTCCAATACCTTTCGGGTTCATCCAAGATAAGTGTTAACTCCTGCTATCGCCTCATGTGAATCATTAATCGAAGAAACTAAACAGACTGTGAAAACGTTTGGGAATCAAGTGCAACATTGTGATGATGAGCATGTTTAGGACGAAGACAATAATTCATGATGACCATGATTAAGACGAGGGGCGCAACATTGAGCACTAGGGTCGAAGCATTGGGATGATAATCATGTTTAAGGCAATGACTCGTTGACACTGTGTTTAAGACAGAGTAGAGACAATGAGTTTTACACAAGATTGGCCATTTGTGCTCATTTTTGTTCGACCACTGTGCATGTCGCCTGAGCCTCCGCAACAAAAGAGAACTCAACTCACCTTGTATTTCAAAGCTCTCTGAGGACAACTTGACTATAGAAATCACAACTTCAGAGAGTCTGGTTACATAGTACTGAACTACAACGATCACCTCTCCATTTTTCAGCACTTAACTCCCCTCAATCCAAGACTATCACAATAAGTTTTGCAACACTTAGTCTCCTCAAGAGACCTCAAAACCTTCCACGAACCTATTATCCAAATTCATGGCACAAATGTTAAGTTCGATTCAAAGAATGAAAGAAACCCACATCAAAACTCCTTGGCGAGAGTTCATTATGACTCACAACTTGTACCGTTGGCACCTTTCAATTATAAAAGTTGGACTCGTTGAACCATTATTAAAGCATCTCAAGCATGAAAGATTTATAGGATAACTCACAACTTAAACCTTCAACACCCTTCAGGTGTGAGTTGGACCCGAAGGAAGCATCCTGAGTATGGGAGTTTGATGGTTACTAAAACTTTTCGAGTTAGCTTTTGAGGTGGTAGAAATCTTCCAAAACATACTCGTAAGTCGTAACAATAATAGAGAAGGCAACCGCTAAAAACAACCAAAGTATGACCAAGTTACAAATCACGAGCATGTATCTTCATCTTTTTGTCTGAGAAAGATTCAAAATTTAATTTAATTAACCAAAATGAAGAACAAAGAAAAAGAACAAAAATAGAGCTCTGATGTGCGTTTTTCGTCTGAAGATCAGACGGTGTTGACGGACCCAACCATCATATGTTGCACAGAATAATCATCATGGCTCAAGATTGCACCAGCCGGGAATCGAACCCGGGTCTGTACCGTGGCAGGGTACTATTCTACCACTAGACCACTGGTGCTTTTGTTCACAACTGCATTTCTTTTCGTATATTTTAATTAGTGACAAGTTTTGACCACTGGTTTTCCAGTCCTCACTAATAATGTAGCTAGTCATGGCTGACTATGTAATAATTTATTCAAATATTAACATTTTGAGCCAGCACTAAGTTTATAATGTAAAAAAAGAAATGACTTACTCAATGGGAAATCACAACACATGAATAACAAGATACAACATCTACAATGAAAAAGTGAATCGGGTTTGTGTTGTACTGTTGCCTACTTCAAATATGCTTTTTGACGTAAAAATGTATGTAAGAAGTCATTAAAAAATAAAATATGTTTAGAAAATAAATTATATGATTGAGAAATCTACGTTGAAGGGACACTCAAAAGAAATTATATAAATTACAAATTTGTTTGATAAAAATTGAAATGGTACGAATATAAAAAATCTGATATTAAAAATTTCATACTATACGATAGTTAGTTAACCTAATCATCTTGACGATCAACAGATCAGAGTATACATCAAAGTGAGGTCGACCTATATCTCATTTGGCGCTACGAATAATAAATTAACCTAATAACTAGCTAAAACAATCTCCCTTATGGAAAAAAATATAGTAAAAATAGATATGTTTAAACATTAGGTCAACCTCCTTACCCCTAATAACTAGAACGGTTCACCTTATAAAGCAAATATATATTTCAATCTAAAGCCGACCTGCATCTAGTTTGGGCTCATCAATCATTTTCTTATTTATCATAAACAAAACAAATTTGTCTTAACAATACATGGGTTGAAGTTATTTTAGTAATAAACCTAAGCAACAGAGACAAATCAACCATCCATACAAATTAAAAAGTGGAGAGAATTACAATAACTGCTAAAATCAAAGTCGAATCAGTAAAAAGGAAAGTTAATGACTCCATTGGCTTTAGGTTCTTCGTAGCAAAGACGAATAAATGTGTAATTGGGCAACAACTACAACCCAAGGTCGCCCATGCAGACTTTTGACATCTGTGCATCTCAAACCCTCAGTAAGAAAAGCTAAAAAGGTCATCTTCTTCCGGAAAATAAGGAGCAATCTATTCTTTCGCAATTAGGTTCCACAGGAAGCATACATTTTTCATTCCACATGAGAAAAGCCTCCACCACTGTCAGCCTTGGTCCTGTATGACAGCACGAGAGCACAACATTTTCAACACACAAGACAAGGCTACATCAAAGCAAATAGCAACATGGAAATGAGTCATAAATGCAACCTACACATTTTAAATGTCACCAAAGCGCAACAGATTCTAAGCTAGTGTTGTGATTTGTTTTTTTTTTTTTTTTTTTTTTTTGTAATCGGGTAACGTGGACAATTCCCGAGGGGCTGGAGGTTACTCCTCCTTGCATATATGATTGTTGCTATGATTTGTCATCTTTCGACTATTGATCGGTGTATACCGATATGTTCCAGCGGAATTTTACATTTCCTCCCCTGCTTTTTTGCTTTGAAAATGTTGAATTTCTATGTTTTGGATCCATTACAGTTGATGCTTGTTTTGAACGGTGTTATCCTTTTATCGGGCTTGTTTTGACATGTACTTTGTTAAGATGTTTGTATCGTCTTTCTTGTTGAGACAAAGTGGGTTAGGTTTTTATTCCACACTCGGGGCATGCCTCTCCTTGTTAGTTTGGGCGGCTCCAAAACTTTTGTTTGTTCGCTGCCTGTTGAGTATAAGGTTTATTCTATTTGGGGATATTCGTATCCTGAAGATGATTCTCATACTGAATAAAGTATTGTTGCAGTGGGTTCTCTCTTGACCGCTTTGAGTAAGGTTGATGCCTATTGTTAGGGTTAGTTAGGATAATCATGATCTCGTTCCTGCCGACATGTAACATTCATTCGCCGACCGTTTTGTTCTCTCTCTCGGTCTCATTTTTCGTGGGTGACTGAAGTAGTTCCCTTACTTTAGCGTCTAACTCTGCCCCCAAGGCGAGTGCTTCCTTTGTGCTTGTGATACTCCCGCCTGTTTGCGAGTTCTCTATGCTTAGGTACCTACCTTGTAGTTGATACATTTTGTAACTGACAATCATATTCTTTTTTTTTGTAACTATTGACTATCATGTACTTTCCTCCACTAATTCCGTCCATCCAACTGTTAGTTAACACGCATAATGACCAAAACACCCTTTGTCAATTTTTTGGTTGTAGTTTGTTAATTTGTTAGTCAAATGTTAGAGTTTATGTTGGATTCGTGTTGGTTGAACAAATTTTGGATTTGTGTTGAGTTTGTTAGTCAAATGTTTGGGTTTGTGTTGGTAGAACATATTTTGGGTTTGTGTTGGATTTGTGTTGTTTTGTTTTTGATAAGTAAATATACCAACTGAGGCTCAAACCTAAGACCTCTTGCGAAGCAAACACCTTAAGCCAATTGCTCAAATGATAGTTTGATTTGTGTTGGTTGAACAAAAAATAAATTAAGTGTCCGACTACCCGTTGAAGTTTTCGACGAACATTCATGAACTTGTTCTTGACCAATAAAGAAGAAGAATGGTAAAATTGTCATTTAATTTTTTTTTGAAGTCATGTGTTGTGCACATGATGAGAGAGATAGTGAATTTCCTTCAAAGTTAACTGACGAAATAGATAGAGGAAAGTACCGGGTAGTCAGTAATTACGAAAAAATAGGGTAGCTAGTCAGTTGCAAAAGGTTTCAAACACAAGGTAGCCATCTGTAATTATCCCTTTTTCCTATGTAGGGGTTGTACCCCTTTGATCGTTCTTGCTATAAGTTTTTCTCGATCGGGTTACCCTTTGTGTCTTTTGTACCCCTGCTTTTATTAATTAAATGTTTATTACCTTCATGTAATGCTTTGGTTTCGCTTTTCTATGATTGATGTGTGTCACATGTTTTGTTTTATCTTTGTCTATATCATTTTTCTGTTCAACCTTTAATTTCTTGAGCGTGAGTTATGTTTAGCTTTACTTATATGGTTTGATGATATCATTAGTTTCTTATGCCTAGCAGCTGTTTGTAGTGGTCATCGCTTTTCCTTCGAGCGTAGCATTATTTTCTTGCGCTTGGTCATTTTACTCCTTGGGCATACATTAGTTTCTTGCTGATAACTCACATTTTGTGCTAGTTATTGAACCCTAAATCATGCATAGCTGCCCTCATTTACTCTCCAATTTGAGCTTTAATCGATATTATCTTAGTGGAAAACACTTAAAACGCCTTTCTTAATGCTCAAGCATCTCAAATCCCGACTTTTGGTTATTTTAGGTATTTTCATGCATTTATTCGCTTATTTGTGCTCTTTAAGGCTTGTTTCAGTATTCTGGACGATTTCAGGATTATTAGAGAGATCCCGAGCATGGAAGGGAGCGAGAACCGAAGTCGAAAATTAAAGGAAGCAATCAGATCCTCAACGCTGCGGCATTGGCTGTCACCGCCGCCGCGCC